>VYZP01050072.1:11427-34137 GCA_013400635.1 Hypocryptadius cinnamomeus
GCCGCCCGGCCCTGCCGCCGCCGCCTCCATCTCCTCCCGGGGCCGCGGGCAGGCCCCAGCCCAGCCACAAGGAAGGGGAGGAAGGTGAAGGCCGCCGCGGGGACGGCCCGGTTCGGCTGCGAGAAGACGCAGCGCCGCACCCGGCCGCCCGAAGGCGGGAGGGAGGGAGGAATAGAGGGCGGGCTGGGCTGCTCTGCCCTCCTTCCCCGCCCCGCCTCTTCCCTCCTTCCCCTCGAGCGTGGCGTTCCAGCCGGACTCACGAGTATACGCTTGTATACGTGTGTTTGGGTTGTTACGTTTGGGTTTTTTAACTGTTGAAATATCTTTCGTAGGTCGTGTTTTAAAAAAAAAAAAAAAAAAAAAGAATCTGGAAATCACAGAATCATTTTTTTTGGAAAAGACCTCTAGGATCTTTGAGTCCAACCGTTCCCCCAGCACTGCCAAGGGTACCACTAAACCGTGTCCCCGAGGGTCACATCTATATGGTTTTTGAATGCTTCAGGAAGGTGATTCCACCGTTGCCCTTGGCAGCCGGTGCCAATGTTTGACAACCTTTCCATGAAGAAAATTTCCCAAAAACCTGACCTAGATCTCCTTTGGTGCTACTTGAGGCTGTTTCCTCTAGCACTTCACTTGCTACTTGGGACATTAAATCGGTCCTTGCCCGGCTACAACCTCCTGTTATGGAGTTGAAGAGATCAACAGGGTCCCTTTCCAGGTGACTCTTCCTCCCTCATGTTTCTCCAAACACCTCTCACTGTTCCATTTTCTGAAGCCCACCATCAGGCAGGAAAGTTGTCCTTGGTCAGGCAGGAATGAAACAATTCATCTAAAAGCAGCTGGCAGAGCCAGGCATTCCCCAAGCCCTCACCCTGAGGTGGCAGGCACAGGGTGGGTGTAGGCTCCAGGAGAAGAAAGCGGCCCTGAAGCACTGTGAAGAACAGCTGCAGTGTGACAGCAGGTGTTACCTGAGTGCTGCTGCAGCCCAGCCCAGGCTCCTTTTCCTCCCTGTGTGCACTGTGTAGTGCACACAGCCACTGCACACAGCTGTGCACTCAGTGCTCTGCTCACTGGACAAGCAAAATGCTCACCTACAGGACTCTGATACCCACAAACTCCATCAAAACCAGGTGCTGGTGATGTGTCTCTTTTTAATATCTATTTTAAACAGGTCCTCTTGAGGACATATTGCAGTCTTACCATGCACTCCTCCCTGTTGGAGGAGGATTTAGACCATGAACTGATCCATGCGTTTTCAGACTTAACTACTGTTGTGCACTGTGCTGAAGCCTGACCAAGGAAGTCCAAGGATTCTGTCATTGGTACAGATACCATGGCCAGCCCATGGAGTAGAACAGGCTAATGCAAATGTGTTAGTAACCATGTGTTCAGTGCTACGCTGATGGCTGCTGGTCTCCAGTGAAGCAGCAGAAAGAGAGATCTCACTGGGAACCAGTGGCCAAAAGTCAGTAATCAGAACCCCAATTCTCTGCCTGAATCTGTGTTTGTTTGTATCAGCACCTTGGGACACCACATCCTTGTGCATCCCTTCCTCTCCGCCTGTGAAGTAGAAATTATGATTGTGACAGTTCCTTTTTAAGCAAAGCACATTGGAAATCTCTGGCTTTCACCAGTCTGAGTCTTGCATGGGCTGGAAAGCTGCTCCTTTCTCCAGGTTTCAGTGATGACTGCAGTTGCAGCTACACATGGATTTATTAATAAGCAGTCTCCAGCTGTGGAACCAATTCCTGCCAGATTATCAGGCTCAACCTAGGAATTTTAACCTTTCAAGTATGTTGTTACTGACATGTATAATAATTAATCCAGTACAAAAGAGACCAATTTTCCAAATTAAGCCCAGTTAATAAGCTTTGTTGTCAGTAATCGGGCCTGAAAGTGTCCGATGAAGTTGAAGAATGTGTTGCATAGGCAACTGTACTGTTGGATTATACAGTTGCTAGTTCAGGCCAACAGGATTCTTGCTACTAATAATGCTAAGCTGTAGAAGTTTTAGTGCTTTAAATAGGCAGCAAAATCAGTGTGTGAGTCTGGGTTCTTTTTGATACTAGAGAATTTTTACATTGCCAGAGCAACGTAAAGGATAATTGAGCTGGTGAAAAGTCACCCTGCTCTCTCTGGAATATTCTAGAATGTCTTTCTCAGATAGATGATGCTAAAGTCAATGGAAGTGATGTACCCATTTTTTCTGTAAAGACATGGGCCTAAACCTAAAAAATTCATCTTAATAACATGTTCAATGTTTATTCCACTAAAAAAGGGGTGTATGCCCTAATAACTCTTGTATATCTTTATTCCAGGTTTCACATTTCTCCTGCAAGGGTCATACAGAAGATCCACATTTGCAGCTTGGCTAGTCAGGGAAGACCAGGTGTAGCTCATTCGAGCATTTTAAGAAGTTGTTATCTGTCAGTGGCAGACTGTCTTGACTGCCCTTACTATAAGTAAATTCTAAATGGCATTTAAGCATACCAAATGTTTAAATGAGCCCCTGTCTTGGACAAGATAAGTAATCATCCATACTGCAGTTTACACTTGAACACATCCAGCCTAATCACACTGATAGAACTTTCATTTTCCTTGACCTTCCAAGTTCATCCTATTCAGCAGAAGCCTAGGCTTGCCCATATTGATAAACTTATGCTATGTTTATTTTGTGCTTTTCACTGTTATTTCAGGATTTAATCCAGAGCTGACCTTAAGACAAGTCACCTGCTCAGCATCCAATACTCACGAGGATTTAAATAAATCTTATTTAAATCAGCAGGAAGGCATGCTTTTCCTAGTGCATTACCAGTGAAAACATCTATCTGCTTCATGACTGCATTTCAGAGGCATGACTGCTCACCAGAGGAGATCTCTTGTGTACAAGTACCTTGATTTACAGGTCAGACATGGCACCTTTGGTATGTAATACATTTATTAGGGTGTGATCTTCATCACCAGATTCTGTCTCTTTCTGGAACTTAAGGGAGCTCATTTAAATGTGGTCTGGGTTGATACAAGATAGAACATATAGAATACTTTGTGGCCTCTACATTATTAAGAGACACTGTGGAAACAAAAAAAAAAGGCAGGCCAATGAATTTCGGGAGGCACAGCCTCATACAGATGCAGGATTTACTAATACAGCATATATATCATATATCTAAAGTAGCATATGTTTCCTGGATTATTTTGTTTTTATAAAGTAACTTGAACAAAGCATAAAGTGCACCTCAAAAACAGCTCTTGGCTCTTGCATAGGAAAGATTGAGGTGTGTTGTGGGACTGGGGGGACTTAGGGCTAATATCAGTAGCAAAATCATACTGGCTGTAGTAGGGGTAAAATCAGATCTGTAAGCAGCAAATGAGATGTGTTCATTTGAAGATTAACTTTTTATTTTGGGTTAGAAGCAAGTTTTACCTCATGATGTGTGCCTTGGAATTCTTAAATCTTTGCATATCATTACACCATTTGGTCGCCCTTTAATAAGGAGACAAAAAGTTTAGATTGAGGTAAGTAGGTCATTAGCTGAACCATCTAATTTACCTTATGTTCTTCAGACATTTAGTCTGAGTTGGTAGTCTGAAAAATGAAAACAGATTTGTGAAGTTTATTAATAGCAAAGAACGAAATGTGCTGGTAGGACTGGACTAGAGTAGCGAACAACTACATTTAATTATCAAAGCAATGTCAATTAAAATTGAACCTAATGATTCAAAATTAATTATATGGGTCATAAAATGAGTGCAGCCAATCAGCAATTATCATGGCAATGTAGCAAGATAAGTAAATTCTTTAAATAAAAATCAGAAATAACAATTGAATTTGAAGTCCCAGTTATGGGTGTTTTCCAAAGTAGTGAAATTAAGACAATTGACTGGCTCACTTAGTGTTCAAAACAAGTTACTATATTGCAAAGTGACTGCTGCCCTCCTTTAACCCTCCCCTTTCCCCACGGCCCAAATCAGACAGTTGGATTCAGCTGGCAGAGTCAAACTGGCAAGCAGATGAGTCTTAAATTTACCTGCTGAATTCCCCAAGGCACAAATTATTTCCAGGCTAGTTCCAGGTGACAAAGTTGCTGTGACCCTGCAGGTACAGTGCTCACAGCTGCATCTGTGACTTAGGCTCCAGTGTGGGTAAGCTGCAGGTGCCTATGCTCCTGTCAGTGCTGTGCCTTGACTCGAGAGGAGCTGCAAGAGTGGCATTGCACACATAGAAAGCACCAGAGCTGCTCTAGGCTCACATAAAGAAGTAAGGCAGATTTGTAGGTGGGTTTTTTTGGTCATTGTTTCTCAAAAAGGATTATTGAATGGAGGCAGCTGTGCTACTCTGAACTAATATTTCTCTCAATCAGTGTTTGAGATTACTCTCTGAAATATTGAAAAAACACCTAAGGACAGCATGATAAGCAGAAGACACAATTCCTGAAGTATCTGATACCAGTAGTGCTGCTGTAGCAAGGGTTGGGAGAGCTGTTATCTTCTGCTTGATTATCCCCAGGTTAGAAAACTGACCAGTTTTGGGGTGAGCAGAAACACCTGAGGGAACCTGAGGGGTGACTTGGGTCATGGGGGTGTGAGATTCAGAAAAAAAGAGGTGGAGGGAGGCACAGAACCTGGGTCCCATTTCCTAATGAATGTATGTAGGATTAGAATGTTTTACATTAAGTGGAACAGCTTCCACAGGGACATTGAGTGCTTCAAATAATTTATAACTTGCTGTTTAGGGCTGGCTCTAGGGAGGTGGCAGATGTGGTATCTATCAGGAGGAATTTGAACATTTGTTTCCTGTATCCTTATAGCTTAATAATTAACTAGGAACTGCACCACTCTTGTGAAGGCAAGAAAAACGTGTTTGTGCCAGAAATTCAAGGAGATGTAAGTCTAAAAGGGTTATCCTAAAATGACAGGCACTGTGCTACAATCCAAACTCAGGAGGGCAAGTCTGGGAGAGGTGGGATTTCACAGCTCTTGGCACATCCTCCTGACTAAGGCACTGCAAAGGCAGGCTGTGCTCTGGCCACAAGGAGTGACTCCGCAGGGAGGGCCTATGTCCTCCTGCATGGTGTGGCCCCTGTGCCATACTTCAGAGTGTGCTCCTCTGGGAGCATGGTCCTCATCCAAGAATAATGTTGGAGCTATTTATGTGTGACTGTTTCCAGTGGAAACTAAGAGCCCATCATTTTACAGAGTCTGGAGCCTATTCCATAGCTTCCTTGACTCTTTAAAACAAACAAACGAACAAACAAAAAGCCAAAAAAAAAAAAAAATCCCCTCACCCCCAAAAAGAAGAGAAACACAGGTTGAAAATTCCTTGTGTTTTTAGGGGTTATTTTTTGCTGCCTTTCTGAATATGAGCTGTTAACTATGTTACCATGTGTCCTTGAACTTACCATGCATGTTCACATACTACAATAGTAAAAAGAAAAAAATAGACAAGGAACTTCCCAAGTAACCATGTAGACAGAAATAGGGATGGGAGAAAGAATAAGAGGGAGAATTTGGGTTGTTTTGAAGAATGTGACCTTTGGATTTGTAACCCTGAGGTGAGATGAATTCTTCAGCCACTGAAACTTATGTTGGAAACTCTTGCCCTTGAAATACAGAAACATCAGGCTCACAAGACCTAGCTTTACCTCGATTCTCTGGCTGTGGCAAATTTTATTTCCTTCAGCATAATATTTCCCAAGATATTAGGGCACAGCCAGTCTTGCACTTCAACAATAAAAAATTATTCTCACCTAGGTGAGAACACGTGGGAGATTGTCTATTTGAAAATGCCCATTTCTAAAATGAGTGTAGTTTAACCACTTATAACCATCATGACCAGAAAGAACCCTGAAAATATGAGGAGTAGGGTAAATATGGAAAGTTTTAGTGACACTGCTTTCAGCTTCACTTCAAGGAAAAGGCTTGAGAGTATAAGATGATTTCAACATTTAACATAAAGCTTTGACATCTCCCAAAGTATAACTGATGGTTACCAACTAGCCTCTCCATTTATTGAGCTCACCCAAAGACCTGTTGATGTTTTGGAATTGTGTGACCACCAGTCATTCATCAGACCTTGTGTCAGGACCAGCCATGGTAGATCAGCCATGAAAATTATGTTTTATCTCCAGAATTTCTTCATCTAAAAAGAGGGAGAATGATTTTACATCTTCTTGCTATGTTTTCAACTTAAATGAAAGAAGGTTAACAAGACTAAATTCACCTTCACAGACAATTTCTGACAAGTATTTTAAGATACTCAGTTACAAATCACACAGTTAAATTAATAAGTCACCTGTTATTATTGCAATTGGTATTTGATAAAGGCAATATTGAAGTTGCCAGCTTTATACTTCAACCAAAGGAAAACATAATTGTTTAATGCTTTATATCCATCACTGTAGTGTTTAAGAAAGTCTCATGTGTTTTTTCAAGTCGTGTTGCTCTAAATTGCAAAATCTACTCTGAGCTCAAAATGATGAAATTAAATTTAAAAAGAGTAAGCCAAGCCAAGATGTGGTTTTCAAGTGTGAACTAAGTATTATCATAAAAATTACACTGGTTCAGTGGTACAAGACACCATCTTGTAGCACAGATCCTACAGACTCTTTTCTCAGTTCCTTTAAAAATATTGTGAGTAGCCCATATCAGCTGTATTAAGCATTCCTCTCTTACCATATAACATCATAAATTCTTATTAAATACAATCTTTTTTGGCTATTCAGAGCCAAAGCTTTCCCTTTCTTAGGCTATCAGCTCTTGCTGAAGGGCACTAGATCCTCTGTTCACCTTCAGGCTCTGCTCACAATAATCTTTGAGAATTACAGCTATTTCTTTTTTTAGTATAAGGAACACCCCAGCCCTGCATTTGGAAGCATCGCACCACTCAGTCAGGCATATCTCCACAGCAACACTATCTTTGTTTTAAGTTGTATCCCCAGAAAAGAAGGAGTCTGCCATCCATCCACCCACTTACCAGTTCCCTCTAGACATTCCGTCTTTTTATATTTCACATCATTTAACTAGTGGGCTTTCCTGGTTTGAAAAGAACCCTACCAGTGCAGTTAGCATGTACTTTGCTGTGACATCCTTATTTCTTAATTTACACATCTTCATTGAGTACTCACTTCATTAAGGAAACCATGTCACTGAGCAGTGACCCATTGATCCAGCCACTGCAAAGAGGGCAGATTATTTTGTTCTTCAGGAATGATAAACAACAGCAACACACTGAGCCTCATTCTCTTGGATAACTCATGGTGCCACATTGTGCCTTGCACTGTTGCTGTCTAAATGTACTCCTGTTACAGAAGTTATTGGGTCATATCAGCTTCTGCTGTGTTTTCTCCAAACAGAAGGCAAGGAGCTCTGCTTGATTTCTCTCTCCTTTTTTTTTTTTTTTAATTTTTAATTTTTTTTTTATTTTATTGTCAGACTGTAGTCACTATGAGATTATCCTTAAGTCATTGCGCACAGATTTCATCTTATCCAACTCCTTCACACAGGAAAAATCTCTTTTCTTCAACAGGATTTTACAACTGGATAAGTGAAGTACATTATTGATTCCATGGCAAAACCAAAGCTGCTTCTAAAAAGTGTTTGATAATGGTAGTTTGACACAGAAGTTATTTCAAGACTGCCTTTCAGAGTTGCAAGGAAGACCAGGAAATGCAGCAGCATCTCTGTTTTATGCCAAAAACTCAGCAAATTGCTAGAATCTGCCAGAGTACACTGTAAAGTGAATCTATTTTTTTTTTTTAATGTAAAACCAGCAGAAACTGGATACACAAATATGTTTCTCATGTAGAATAGAGGACATTTAAAATATTTTTCAAATGATAGCCTGGATTTTGGAAATATATTTAATATACTCTCTAGAAATTGTTTTTTGTAACTTTATTATGCCTCCTGAAGCTTTATCATGGTCTTTATTAGCTTCTTTAATGTTGTACTTATTTATCATACTGTAAATCATCATAGATTAATTGATTTTAACTTTACATCATTCCTCACTATTCCATTAAACACCATCTTCTTTAGACAGCCTATTGCCAACTAGGAATATGATAACACTTTCAACAGAAAGAAAAAGAAAATTGGAATTGAATGCAATTAATTCTCCTGTCTCAGGACTATTCATCCAGTGAAATAAACATAACATAATCTCCAGTTTCATGTGACTTCATGATATTCACATACCTCTGGCCATCATAAATCTCTGAGGTTTACAGTGATAAACCAAACAGGATTTGCCAGTTATTGCACTGCATCTTATTATATTAACAAATTATGAGATGCGGTCCCAATGTGTCATCTCTGCTAAACCTCTCCCCAGTGACATGTACTCAGGAGAAAGGTACCTCATATAACCATTGATGCAGCTGTCTGTTTTGGCTTTTCCTCCTTCTTTAACAATTAAGTCAGGTAAAAACCTTATGTTCTCTGCTTACTTTTGAGTGGGGTGCCTTACAGAAAATTATACTGCAGAAAAATGTCCGTCTTCTTCACTTATATGTTAGAGAGGCTCCAGCCTCCACATTTTTGTGTAGTAGAGGTGAGAGGGGCAGGGACTGCATTTGACAAAACATGAGGGAGAGAGTGGTCCTCTGCTGAGTCAGAAAGTAGTTTTCTATGTGGATAAGCTCTGTTCTTTGTCATTATTTCCCCTGCTGTTTTGGCTTTGGAGTAATTCCTTCTTTATCTTTGATCCTTCAGAGGAGGAAGATAGTGCAGCAGCTTCCATTGAAGACAGACAAGATGCATTCTCAAGGCGCATTGCTATAAAGGGGAAAAGCAAGCTGGCCTTACTGCATTTCATGCACAATGTTGCCAGCATTGAGGGATGTTCAAGTGCATAATTATCACGGGGAAAAACTGCTCATAGTTTAAACCAACTCGAGACTGAAGTAGTTTATTGAATTATTAACAGCACATAATTGATCAGCAATTTGTGAAAAATATATCCAAGAGCTATACCAACAGATAAACCTCAACATTAGACACTCACAAACTATTACTGAACTAGAAATTTTTGTGTATAGCTATATGTAAACCTAAAACTAATCCCCAAATGCTCAAATTCTGCACAGTGAGGACAAGTCCCTACCTCTTTCTCTAGGGTAATGGGCTCCCCTCCTCCCCACTTCTCCTTTGGGGGATGTGTGTCATCTGGCTATGTGTGAACCCCCACTGCTCCCAACACTCCCTGAACCCTCATCCCACCAAGTAAGCTCTGTTGGAGCACAGGTGCAGAATCTGCACTACATCCACTGGGTCACCCCTCCTGGCTGCCTTCTGTGTCACCCAATCCACATGGGCACTGCAGTGCTGGTGCTGAGCAGGGCCCCTGTCAATGTCAAACCCTGCTCTGTTACCATCACCAGGACCCTACCCTCTGTTGCAAATTTTGGTGCATTTTTGTGCTTCTTTTCAAGTTCAGCTTGTTTGAAAATACTTCAATTTCCTGGTTATGGTTAAATCCTGATGATGATCTTCTTCCTCCATAAGCAGCACCAGTTTGGGCAAGCATCTTCTCAGCCAGTTTCTGGTGTTCCACTCATGTGCATTGTTGACACTCAACTTCCTGTCTTACCAAGCTATTTTGTTGAGGGTGGTCCACAAAAGCATTCCCCCACCCAATATTTTGCTGTCAAAAAATACTTATTAAGAAGACAAAGTAAATACAGATGGAGGACAAGAATTCCAAAACGTCTGTATTCCTGCCACACACTATCATTTTCTCTGCTTTGTCTTGTCTTGTCTAGCTGGTGCATCATATTATGGGAGGTCTTTTCCTATACATTTATGTCTAATAGTGTGTCTAGATCCTGGACTGGAACTTTGGCCCCTGTTGGGCCTGGAAAGGGCTGAGCAACACACAGATCCCAGAGCAGAGATCAAGTGAGCAGAATGGCTCATTCATGGGGTCCTTCCTCAAGCAGGGAGAGCTTTCTTAATTCAAGGTTTGCCTGAATTGGAGCAATTAAACTCAAGATAATATGTAAATAGGGTGTTAATGGATACAAATGAATTCTGCATCTATAACAAATGCCACAGTGCTTCTGCAAACAGACCTTTGGGAAAGGATAACAATTAAAAAAACCCCTTCACTCAAATTTATTTGAGAAGGAGATTAAAGGCTTTTAAAAGACATTCAGCTGTAAAATGGTTCCTTCAAAGGAAAACCTGCTTTTTATTTTCCTGTGGTTCTTCTGGACAGCTGCTTAGAGGCGGACAAGGCAGATCGTTAGCCATAGAGAAAAGATGTATGTGTTCTGTGCACAAAGAGCTCTAGGACTCAGGTGTGGAGAGAAACAGAGTCTGAGCAATGCTCAGTAGAGGCTATGGACAAAGCATCACTGCTGACAGGCAGGTTTGGACCCTAATCCAAGTAGTAGAATTAGTATTAATGGCTCTTAGTTTATTGTTGGTTTACAGTCTGGTCTGATTGCTAGACCCAGGAGTGGCCATTTCCATGAAACTTACAATTCCAATATTTTCAGGCCAATAAAATGCTCTAACAGCTGAAAAGTTTTGCATTTTGCTACAATAAAGCTTTTGTGGAGTGATATAATCTAATGAGATTTTTTTAAAAAAAAAGGCCAGTGAGTGTCAACTGCTTTGGCCAAACGACAGCATAAAAGTTAGCTTAAGTCTTACAGCTGAAGTCAGGAGCCAGAAGGCATACAACAGTTCACACAACTGACATTTAATACATCAAAGAAGCAATCACTTCATTTTCAATACCACCAATACTCTGTAAAGATGTAGTTTATTTGAAACAGAATGCTTTCATATTAAGTAAGTCAAATTACTAAGAGGAAAAATGCAGATGTCTTTAGCAATAACTGTAAGTGACAGTGTTTGAGTATTCACTCATTTTGAACAGCACTCAACTCAGATATCTGACAGGATTAAGTGCTGGTAAATATGGCTAAGGGAAGCAGAGTTTTGGGTTAAACTCTTTGCTCCTCACTCAATGATAAGTGACACATAAGCTGGAGTATCCAAGGCCTGAGCTCCAGTTATTTAAGCACTCAGCTTCCCAGATGAGTTGGTTTTTGTATATCATGTTAAAGTCAGGCAGATGATGGGTCATATCATCAGCACAGGGTTGATGGGTCATATGATACTGAAATGGATTAACATAGTGTGGTGATTTCTTCTCTCTGGCTGGTGGGTTTAGACTGAGTCATCTTTGAGGAAACATGGTCAGGTAGTAAAAATTCATTGGGATTGACTCTCCCTGTAGTCAGTTCTTAGTGAGAAAAACACTTATTTTCAGATACTTTCTTCTCATATAGTAATGAAGAGGTAGGATTTGGGTATTTGCCAGAAATCTGAGATGTATGGTATGCATGTTAATCTAAATCCTTTACTCTATTAATCAGTGTAAGTTGTCCATAGACTGTGGTGATCCCTCTATAAACACAAAACTATGATTTACATATAGCTATACCCAAAGAAAATTAAAGCTACAGATTAAATGATTCAGATTTAGGAGGCGTGGATGAATGAGTAATAATAATTCATAATAATTCAGCTATTAAAATCAAATTTGTATAGCTGGTGGTGTGAAGTATGTGTCAGCCACTCCAGCATTTGACTCAGAGACCACCTGGAAATTTATGGCAGGCCTAAGATGCCAGGAATGAATCATTCCGGACAAATCCTTGGTGAAAGCTAAACTGCAGATATTGATTGAGTTATCCCACCAGTTGCCTAAGCAGAAGAACATACTGCTTCCCTGTCCAGCTGGGACAGCACCAAATAAAATTAAGCCTAGCCAGAGCTCCAGGTCAAAGATCTTTTCAAATCTCTCAAAATCTAGAAATTATACTGATCCTTTATCCCACTGTTGCCAAATACAGCCCATTGCTACAGCACTGTTTCCATACAGCACAACATGGTAGGTGGAAATTGCTCCATTTCAGAGAAATTTACACTTCTCTGGCAGAGTGTAGCAGACATAAAATCACATTTCTCCAAAAATTAGCCGATAAACTATCCAAAAAGAATGCAAATATTCCGATTCCTGGTCTAGTTTCCTAACTTCACCATTAGTATCTGTCCTCCATTTTGATGTTCTTGTTTAACTCATGTCTTTGAACTCCTGCCCAGTGGGACATGCTTTTAACTGATCCCCTTGAAATATTTACTTGCTGGCCTACTCAACTTTTTGAATGTGGCTTTATAGCTGTAAAGTGTAGCAACCCAACCACAAAAAACCCCCCATAAGATTGTACTTACTTGATCATATTGTACTTAGTTGACATTCTGACAACCAAATCAGCACCTTTAGCAGATGTCAGTTTTACAAAAGTGTGATATGTGCTGGTGAAGCAAGGTTTGGGCACACAGCTCTGAGTGCTGAGTAGAGCCTTGCCCATGTACAAACAAAAATGAGACAAGCTCCCACTGTTTGGACCACTTGTCTGTGCTGGAAAGGTAAACAAGTGTTAACTAAAACCACATCAAACACAACCTTGTATTCAACATAAGTAGGCAGTGTTATATGTTATAGAAGATTATTAATGGCAGCTGTCTGCAGGCTCTGTGGCAGGTTTGCTTAATAAATACCCTCCATTTTCTGCAGCTTTTCTCATCTTTCCAAACAGGTCGTGGGTGAGGTATTGAAAGTCCTCAGAGCAGCATAAGGCTTTGTACAAAGTACTGCTGAGCTGTGGAGAGGGAGAGGCATGAGCAAGCAGAAGCAGCTTGGATGAGCTTGGGGTGCACTCAAGAGCTGCTCAATCGTGACATCGTGCACTCTGTCCTTGCTGTCTGCAATAACTACTGATTCCATTGCAGAAATCATTTACAAAAAGGAAACCAGCCCTTCACCTTTTCTTGCCCATTGGTGCCAAATTTTCTTCTTATTAGTTTATCAATCACAGCATGTTTTATTCTAAAATTATGGGTGTCATAATATTGCTGTCGCTAAATATAGGCCAAGACTCCTTACTCACAATAAAAAATTCTCTTGTTTCTCATCAACCCCCTGCTGAAGCTTCATTATTAACTCCCAGTGAATCACTGAGGACACTGAAAGCCACCCTATTTCTCTCTCTTCGTGCAGAGAGCCCAGGACCTTAAAAGAGGAATTTTATTTCTGCAGTGAAAGTATGGCTCATTAATGTGGCTTGGTGCTGATATATCAATTGGCTGCACCTTAGCTAACACTTTTGAAATAAAACATCCAGCAGCAAAGAAAGTTCTGATTTAAGGAAGCTGAATGTGTTCACAATATAACACCCTCATATATTTGAAATTTTAGTTTTCAACACTTTCCCTATTCTTCTCTCATACTGCATAGCTGTGATAAAATACTATTTTCAGTTAGGAGATAACCTGTGATTTTTTTTAGTGGAGTTTGAATGAGTTAATTTTTTATCATCTTCAAGTATTAAGCCTCACTTGATGGAAAGGAATAGCTCCATGGGCTTCACTGTAGGCAAAATTTGCTGAAAGAAGGCACAGAGTACACTTAGGCTACTTCCTGGTAAATGGTGAAATAAAGCAGCAGATGGTTTACTGTGCATGAGACGAAGGAAGGAAAGGTCCAGGTAGCATCCAGTATTTTATGTAAGGTAGAAGTAGATTTTACCCACCCAACATGATCACATGCTATCACAAAAAAAATCCCACTCCTAAACTCAAATGTGTTTAAAAAAGTGGAAAGAGGCTACCATATAACTGGTAGAAAGCAGAAGACTGAGCTTTTATCACCAAATAGGGAAAGCCAGAGAAGCACATCCCATTACAGTGAACTATCACTAGCAATCTGGTCATAATTTAGTATTATTCTCTTGTAAAAAGATAGCAAATTATTAGGCTTTAAAAGGATTGGTATCTCATAGGTAAATATTAAAAAATTATAGCAGATAGTGAATCTATAATGGCTCTCTAAGATCCTGTGTTTCTGCAGCATGAGAGTGATTTGGATGTAAGATCTGTGATAAGCAGGACAAGAGAAACACTGCTGGTGTACAATAATTTTCAGTTTGGTTAAGGTGTTGAAAGACAGGAAGAAGATAGTTAATATGAAAATGTGCAATCTTTCAGAATATCTTTACCTTCTCTCATTTTACTGTCTACCTCTGATGAGCCCAGCTCACACTTAGTGGGGCTCTGCTCTCACATTGCTGTGACTACATTGGCTTCAATAAATTACACCAAACACAAACCTGCTTCTTGCTGCTATCAAAAATAAAGCACCATCCTCCTTTTATGAGCAAATTTTACAAACACAGAGAATTCTTTCACTCCAGGATTTCATGGGCTTGGGTCGAAAGCAGGGCCTCTGCAAACAGGAGCTATGGGCTCCCTGGAACACTGTATCTTCTTGTTAATGAAAGCCTGAGCAGATTTGCTGTGAGAAATCATCATCACAAAACTTGCTGCAATCTGCTTTAGCTCCCACAGAGGAAAAAATTTATACAGTCAGAGGACTAATCTCTTTGAATTCCATCCTGTCTTGAATCTCCCATTCCACTTAAGACAGTGAGAATCTGACAACTGAGTGTCTGCTCCAGCAACGTCTGACCTCTCCTGACATCTCCCCACTCAGATTATTGCCCCCAAAAGGCTGTGATGAGGCAAAGACAGCCATCTTTCCCAGGGGAAGGAACAAAGGGTGAACTAATGGTGCTGGGGTCACTTGGCTGCTCCTGTGCTCTTTACATGTCCAGGACACACAGCTGTGTAGCTGACCAAAGTCGATGAAGTCTGGCTCCCCTTTTCTTTGTGAGAAAGCAGGTATGTCTCCTCCCTGACTGTTCTGAGATGCTCCCACCAGGAACAGTCCTGCCATCATCCTTTTAGTGTGCAGCACAGCCATTGAGGGACATTATGAGATGAGGTGGGATGCTGTGACAATAATACCTTCAGCAGCTTTTTGTGTCTCATATCCCACACTGGAGCCATTGCCTCCCAAGCATGTCTAATACATAGAATCATAGAATAGTTAGGGTTGGAAAGGATCATGTAGTTCCAAACCTGCTGTGTTAGAAGTTGGACAACTGAATATATATTTGCTTCAGCAGGCCCAAAGTCTATTAAACAAAAGAGTTCGGGAGGACTCTGCCTTTCTGTGATCTGATGAGGAAGCATTGCTCTTGGAACTTGCACAGAGAAAACCAGGAAGAGTTTTCCATAATCAAACCCAATGATTAAATCAGGAAGAAAGGAGAATCACTTTCTCTTGATAGCAGAGCTGTATCTTTTCTACAGCCACATCCACTATGAAATAAATTAAAAGGTGAATGGCTTTCTTTATTTCATGTGAAGGTAAAAATGTAGTAAAAAGGGACTTGTTCAATATGAGAGTTCACAACCCTTCTAATTAGAAGGCAAACTTTATTTCCCAAGCTGCCATGAGGAGAAATAATTTCCAAACACTCAGCAAGCCCTACTACAAAACTGAATTTTCTGTTGCTCTGTCACTTGACCAGGCACAGCATCTTCTCATCTCTCACTCTTTCCTCTCGGTCACTTCTAGAGAAGCAGTTCTGACGGAGGGTTCTAGCGGGTGGAGAGCGGGGTCCCTGATGCTGGGGTGGGTGTTTCTCGTCACGGCGGGCCGAGCGGCGGGGCGGCGGGGGCGGCAGCGCTTGTCCGGCAGCGGGAGCGACACCGGCAGCGACACCGGCAGCGACAGTGGGAGCGGTGCTTGGGACCGCCCCGGCGCCCATTGGCTCGGCGGCTCCATATGGGGCTCGGCGAGGCCGCATAAAGGCGCCCGTCCGCTCGCCCATCCATCCCATCCCATCCCATCCCCGCCCCGCCATGCCCTCGCCGCCGCCCGCCCTGCCCTGGCTCCTGGCCGCCTGCTGCCTCTGCGCCCTCCCGCGGGGCTCAGGTACGTCCCGGCACCGGGAGCGGGGGGAACGCGAGAGAGCCCTGGAAAGGATGGGCTCCTCTCGAGGAGCCACTCCTGCCTGGGCTCCGCGGCACCCCAACACAGCCGTGTCCCGTCCCGCAGGGTTCCCGCAGCCTTTCTCGCGCTACCGGGACCGTGTGGAGCTGCCTCCAAACCAGGTACGTCTGTCACGGGCGTCTGACAGCCATGCGAGGTGCAGAGGTAGGGAAGAGACGGGGAAGGTGGGAAACGAGGCTCGTCTGTGGCAGGGAAATGAGGTAGGAAATCGGCAACGGGCTGGCAATACCTTATTAAATGCCTTATTAAATACCCTGGGGGTTGGTAAAGAGAGGAGGGACGCTGGCGCCCTTTGAGTAGTTTTTCAGCTCATAACAGCATCAGCACCTGCCCGCAGCGGCAGGTGGAACAGGTATGGGCAGGGGTGTGGAGTGCAGCAGCGTGCAGAACAGGACACGTGGGTCAGCAAAAGACGGACAGGCTAATAACAAGCCAGGCCCGAGCAAAAATGCAGGTCTGAAGGTATGATAGACACACTCTTAATGTCTATTCTTTACTTTTAAAGCAACTGGCACTGTGTTTCAGTCAGTGGATGGAAATGTCCGATCAACCCCAGGTAACTTGACTCCTGTAATGCGTTTGATCTGCTGAGACTCTCTCTTCCAGACATACTAATTGTCCTGTGTAACCTGGAGCACCGATGTCTGCAGGTGGCAGAGCCTCTGCCAGAGAGCCAGCAGCTCTGGAGAGCAGGGCAAGTTTGTTGGTGTATGTGCTCTCCTCCTTGTGAAGCTAATGCAGACCTAAAGAAAAGCACTTTTTTTTTTCCATTCTTGGAAAAGAATGCCAGTATTATGCCAAGAGTAGCCAATACTGAAGCAAGAAGTGCTAGACAGTTCTGCAGGATTTAAAGCTCCTGTTTGGTCCTGCTTGGTGGGTGGATGGGTTTTTTCTGCAGTGCTCAGAGGAGAGGGGAGCAAGGGGAAGTTTTCACAGATCATTTCTGCTGGCCCAAGGCTTACAAACACTTTAAAAGTAAAGATCAGTATGTGAAAGATCAGCTGCACTGCATTTAATATCGAGCCCAAGGGTCATTTTCAAAGCAGGGAGAAAAATATTTGCAGGATCATGAAGTACTTGGACATTCTGAACATTTTGTGCTGTTTTTTTCTTTCTGAAATGTTACGGTTTTGTGAACGAAAACTTGTAGAAAACAGTTCCCAGAGCCTGTTTTTGAGGTGTCTTACACCTCACTTCCTTTGAAGCTGTAGCTCTCATCTAATGTGATTGCATGCATAAGCAAATCCCTGTCCTGTGGCAATGAGTATGGGACAGTGTATTTCAGTATATGGTTAAAGACTGTAGTACTGATTGACCAAAAGGCTTGTAGGTGAAAATGAGCACAGATTAAACATGCCACAAACCAAAGATACGCCTAGAACTATTAGCATAAAAAATGCATTTTAAATATAAGAGGCTGATTTTTATCTCTTTATAGCACCAGACTGTATTGACAACAGTTGTATTGTGTGTATTCTCCTCAAATAAAAGAGTAATTTTTCAGCTCATAATAGCATCAGTAAGTTTTCCCCTGCTCTGAGTGTTTTTGGTGAACTGTGCTCAATCTAAATTGATCTGGTATCAGAATCAAGCCTGTTTTTAATCAAACCATGTACACCATGTTCTCCCAGTAAATGCATTAAAGTATTGTTGGTTTTTTTGGGTTGGTTTTTTTTCAGATCTCCAGCACTGTTTTGGATCTCTGTTATTCCATATTCAACAGCATGCATAAAAATGAGGTAAAGTGTAATTGCTTATTTTGTTCCAAAGCACCCCCTTCTTAAACTTAGAAAGCAACCACTCCATGACCAGCTTTCTGACATTTCTCTCCAAACAATAATGTATAATCAAATACTGTAATGGTTTAAGAGATGTAGGAGGGTATACAAAAGACTTTCTTCTTGTTAGTAGTTTGCATGTAACTCTTAGTTACTTTAAATTATTTATATGAAACTGCTGTTTTTTCACCAACTCACAGCTGAAGAATCAAAACATTCACTTAGAGTCAGTATTTTAACCTGACCCTCAGTTTTGAATAACACAGGGTTAAATACACTAAAAATATACATAACATTGGAACAATGGCAAACCTTGAGGATCAATAGCAAGTTGAGGTGTTATTGAGTATAGCTCTTTTTTGTTGGTGCAGTCATATAAGGACCCACCTCAATGTCAGTTCTGCTTTATATCACTTTTTTATTAGTAACATTTCATAAAGAACCTTTTCCATAAAATTCACTCAGCCCCCAGGTGTATGCTAAAAAGGCCAATTTACTTGTGGAGACTAAGTCCTCTGCTGTTTCAAAACAGGAGTAGATCCTTGAAAACAACAATAGAAAGTATTTTGAATTGCATTTCAATATCTCTTCTTGCCAGTGTGTCTCTATCTTATTATAATTCCAAGTGTACTTTCCTGAAGCAGTCACTAAACTATACAATACTGAAGCTGATTGTATAAAAAATCATAGCATTTCAGTCATAAAGTCTAATAAATGTTTTTGAGTTCACTATTGACTCCTATGCTTCCACAGCTTAGCCAATGAGGGAACGTCCAGAATAATCTGGTAACTTTGAACAGAGTCCTATTCCTAGTTATTATTTTAGTTACTAACTTTGCAAAAAATTATGTGTCCTCAAGATTGGAAGCTGAATCTCATACAATATCCTTTAAAAAAATATGAGCTACACATCTGCAATATGATTTCTAGGTGTGGTCTGACTAAAGCAGCAGATAAAATAAATATGTGAAGTATGGAAAAAGAACTATGTGAAGTTTTACCCAGCTGATCAAATCTCATATGAAGTCCTACTTTCTTAGCCCACAAGGAATCTTCAGAAGACACTACAGACATGAGTCTGTATGTAGTGAACCCAATGAAACAGTTATGGAATCCTACTAATGTCAGCTGAATTTAACTTTCTACACTATTTGAATTAAAAAAAAAAATCAGTCAGAATTACAGATTCTATAGAGAAGGTAGATGGGGTTTTAAGAGAAGGAATGAGGCCTCAGCACTGTGAAAGGCAAAGTCCATGGCAATTTAGGTACGAATGGGACTTGAACCCCACCTGGGGAATTTAAAATATTTCGTGAGAACTAAGAATATTTAACATCAATGTCCAATCACTTCACTGTGTGTTCAAGATTTCCATTCCAAAGATATCTAAAAGCTCAGTTTTTACCATATTTCTTCCACATAGTAATCTCTCACGTTATAAATTAGTTAGGATAGTTGAAACTGCAGGCTGAGTCATGAGCCAATCTCTATCTTTGCTTGGTGTGTAATAATCAAATCAGAACCAAGGTATCACTCATATTGTGTCTCTGTAGTGGTCTCCTCCTTTGCACTCTTTAAAGCACCTTGATTGAGCAAGCATTTTTTTCTTCCCTAGTATTTCATAGTCCTGTAAGTTGTTGTCAGTCGCTCTATAAATTGTTGTCTTGCAGCTTGAACCAAAGAAATCCTCTTCTCATACCCTGAACCATGATTCCCTCTTTCTTGCTTGTGTATTTTGTCTTTTAAAACTCCTTCTCTGCAGTTTCCCACCCTCATGCTCTCCTGCATTCTCACCCGTCTTCACATTCTTGCCCATTACATGTGTTTGTTTCTCAAGGCCACTCCAGGTAACTAAACCCACTCACTGATGGGTGGCTGATGGCTGTGGCACACAGCCATCCCATTCCTGGCTGCCTGGCAGCATACAGCCTGGCAGCTGTGTCATGGGCAGGAGGGCTCCCAAACCAGGCTGCAGGTTCAGGGCTGCATCACATGTTGAACTTAGTCTGCTCACATAAAGTCCTGGGGAAAGTTTCTATTCCTTGAAGTAAGACTGAGTCAAAAAATGAGCAATTTTCTGAAGAATAAAGAGTGCAGGGAAAGGCTTAAACCCAGCAATCTTTCCTGGGTTAAAACCAAGGGCAGTCTGAAAGGTGAAGAGCAGCCCCATTTTAACAAGATAAGAGCTATCAGCGCAATTCAAGCCTGAGGAGTGGAGCTCCAGGCTGAGCTCTGCTTCATCCCCCCCGAGCATGGCTGCACTTTGCTGTACAGCGGGGGAAGCCTCTTGAATGATGGTAATGAACAGAGTAACTTCCAGGCAAGGCTTCACATCAGTCTTTTAAAAAATCCATTTGCTGCTGTTCTTACATCTGTCTGTGATAAGTGTAAGGTTATCTCTCTTCTCACACGGAGTGTACCAACCTCATCAGTAACAGAGGGTCACTGTAACAAACCAAACCGTGCCGGCATCTTGATTAACGTACAGTGTCCACTTGCAGGAATCACAGATTGCTTCTGCAAAGTTTACAAAGAAGGTATGTAAATATGAAGACAAGCAGTGGCAGTAGCAGTGGGTAGGGAAGTACGTCCCTTTCCTTGTTTCTTTTAAAGTCAGCTTGGGTTTTTCCACTGGTTGGGAAGTGATCTGTGCTGACCCTGCTCATACCCTAGGTATAAAGCTGTCTTTTATATTTCTTCTAAACCCTGTGAATCTTTAATTATGGTAACCTAGTTTATTTACACTAGGCACAATGTCCTTCAGGCATTAATTTTTAATCAGCATTCCAGATAAATGGGCATTGGGGACTATCAACATCTTGTTTGCATGCTGCTGGAAAAGGTCCCAAATTACCAATATTCTGATAGAATAGTACAATTTGGCAACAGATCTATGGAATTGAGTTTAAAGTATTTTGTTACTGTTTGTGTTTGATTTTATAGGACAGTCGTGGAACTCTGGGGCGGCCTTTCTTCCTTTACAGGGTATCTGAATCTCTTTGTTTTAAAGATTCTGAATCTCAGACATTGTTACATGTTCACAGATGAGCAGCTGTATCACAAATTCTAGCTGCAGTTGTTTTTAATAGAGGCCAAATATCCCTACGCTTGAAAGCTTAGGGAGCCGCTTGCTCAAAAAGCTCTGGATTGACTAAAAGATGACGAAATAATGAGATCTGGGGTACTGGTAGATTAAACACTTCTTTTTGTTTGAAGATATGCCTCTGCAAATGTTTTATCTTGAGCCAAATCATCCATGTGGCTTGTATCTCTGAGACTGTCAGGGTGCACTGATGCTAAATAAATTAGATCAAACATGTGCCTGAGCTGAGTGCCCACCTGGTCTGAAAGGTCTGCCCAGGAAGCAAAGTCACACTGCATAATAGGGAAAAGCCAAAGCAAAATTATCATAATTTCTCTCACATTTTTCACCCATTGGCTTGCTGAGCTATGACATGGTCTAATGCCTAGTGTGCTGGTTTAGACACACTCTGATTAACACCAAACTAATTTTTAGGAATATCTTCAGCACAATTAAAAAAAAAATACTGTAAAGTAGGTCACATCAGGTAACCAGAGTACCAATTCAGCTGTCATTTATGCTTAATTTTAACTTATTTGTTGTTTCAATGTTGTTTCAGTGTGTTCATCTAGGTTCTTTCAGTGCTGGTATTTACATGCTCTTTCTTAGTCATGTGTCTATATTACCCCTATGAATTTAAAACCAAATCCTGAATGAGAATAATTAAAGCCAGAATGTTTAGCTTTTTGGGCAGAGACGGAATGAAAATTTCTCATATTCAAAAGCATAACCCACACTGCATGGATCACCCTGGTATTTGACATGTTGTTTTAAAGAAATCTCACTGCAGTTTTATACAGTACCCTGTCTGCATGATGGGAATGTATTTTATGCTATTTATAAGTCTATAATCCATTGCTTCTTTACAATCATCTAATTATTATGTTTTTCAGCCTCGAAATGGAAGAACTATTGAAGACAGTGGTAAGTAGGCAGCCAAAAGTGTCAAGATTTTCTTCTGCCTTTTCACCAGTGATGAGCCTCATGACAAAAAAAGGTACTGAGAAGCATTACAAACCTAGTACAAACCTAGGTACACACATTTCATGTAGACACTAAGAGCTGTCTTGACAGAAATGTAGGGTTTTTTCATGCTCAGAGACTTAGAGTGCACAGTGCACATCCTTGACAGAGGGATGGTTTTCTTTGTCATGCTTCCATACTTTAAAATAAGGTCAGCAGGGTTACAACATGGTACAAAGAGAACTGTGTGAGAAGAAAGGATTCATGTTTGAGTACAAATAACAGATTTGGGTACTTTTCTAAACCTTCAAATATCAAAATATTCTGGTTTTAGAATCTGAAGCTATTTCATTTCTAACTTTGAAAAGAACCAGATGTACAGAACTGAGTACTAAGTAATATTCAGATCAACATCTCAACAAAAATTATGATACTGTGTTAATTTGTTTCAGAATATCGTGGAATGTGAAGTTCATGGATTCATTTACCAGCTCGATGACTTGGTTCACATAAAGGAAAGAGACTTCCCATTGCACTGGTTGTCTATTATGTGACTCAGTTGTCTGGAATTTGCTGTTCCATGTAATAAATTTGCAATCAGTAATTCTTTTTGTTGTCCTTTTTTTTATTGAAGCCCATACTAGGCTTCCTTGGGCTGTAGTCTAGCATTGCCTGGTGCCAGCTGTAATCAAAGAAAATCCATCATCTCAATATCGACAATTTTCAAATGCAACAGTGAATTTTATAACATCTTCTTTAATAGGGTCATAAATGATAAGCTTGTCCTTTTGACTAGATAATATATTTCCCCATTATTTCAGAATAGGCATCCTGAACAACACTATACTGAAATCATCACGGGCATTTTAATGATTTATTTTGAGTAACTAAGTGCTCAAGTGTGATAATTGATGAATCCAAAGCACTTTGAAAGAAGAGGAACAAGTACTGCT
>VYZP01050084.1:0-13235 GCA_013400635.1 Hypocryptadius cinnamomeus
AGCCAGGCCTGTGCATGGGGGCTCTTGAGGACCCATCCCTGCTCCGCTGCCCTGGGTTTGTGGCCATGTGGCAGAGGGACAAGGCTGGATAGTCAGGATTTGTGTGTGGAATCACTCCTAATACAGAAAAGCTTGTTACCATCTTCTCTCTCAGGTCTACAGGGCAGGGATGTCAGAGAAGAGATTTAAGGAATTTTTTTCCTGCCCTCACATCTTTTCTGACTCTCTGAGTTCAGAAATCCCCAGCATTTCTGCTGCACTCAGAGTTTGCCACTAAGAGATGTGAGAGGCCCTGCGGCTTAGGGCAAGATGAGGGGCTGGATGGCTTCTTCCCAACTGCCCTGGGTTTGCACCTTTGGCTGGAATCAGAGCACAATCACACTCCCGTGTCACCCTGGGATAAACCAGAGCAAGAGGGATCACTGAATGTCTCACCCTCTCTAAAGGACTCTGGGCAAGGTCTCAGCACCCTCCTTCTGCCAAGGACACTCATGGTTCCCTTGGCAAACCCAGCAGCATTTCCTCAGTTGTGACTGCTCTGCACATCCTCATGGGATATTCAGAGAAGTCCCAGAGGCTCTGGCACAGATTTGCACCCAGGAGAGCAGCTCAGAGCTTGGAAGGACACAGCAAGGCAAAATCCCTGGGTGTGCCCATGATGGTATCTCAGGGAGGGGGCTCAGCTCATTCTCTTTTCCCATGGACTGTTTTGCCCACAGCCCCACAGGTCACAGGGTGTAGCAGTGGGGAACAAAGCAACACAGACCCCCTTATGCATCCAAAGGAAATCACTTTATTGTAAAAATGGGCCCCTTTTTATACCTTTAATTTCAACCTGGCATAACTGAAACCAGAGCAAGACTTAACAGCATTTATCAGAAAGAAGACACGCATTGGCTGGCTAAGCTGCCATGCTGCTGTCCACAGGTCCTACCATCCAATCAGTTTCCTGCTCATACACTGTCCACACATTCCTTCAGCCAATCACAATTTCACTTCCAGCTGACTTTCTCCTCGCTCATAACTGCCTCACATCTCTCAACCGACTTCCAGCCGTCCAGCCTACAGCTGTGGCTTTCCCACAGGGCCTTGTAGTGAGCATAAGACTTAGCAACTTTAATAATTGTAACCCCATATCCTACAACAGGGAAGCTTGGACACCCCATTCCCATGGACACACCTGCAGGGCAGGAATCCGAAGGGCAGTGCCCAACTCAGCTGCTGCAAATGCTGGAGCCTCCCTGGGAGCACCAGATAACAATGACAATATCAGAAGACTGCAGGCCTTATGGAGCCAAGACTATTGTGACACTATGGAACCTCATGGAAACAAGGGACCATTGTGACACTACAGAAGCTTGTGGAACCAAAGGAACACTTGTGACAATGTGGGCGTAGTAGAACCACAAAGCCATTGGGATACTGCAGGGCCTCATGGAATCATGGAGAGTCATGAGACACTTCAGGGCCCCACAAAAACCAAGGGGCCATTGTGACAGTTCGGGGCTTCATGGAACCAAAAGGCAAGTTGACACTACAGGGCCCTGTGAAACCAAGGGAACCCAGAACACATCTGGCTGGCTTGCCCTCTTGGGGGGCTGCATTACAGTTCCAGCTGATCTTCACATCCTGCAGACCACATCTTCTCTGACCCTGATGCACTGGGGCTTGGTGCTTTCCTTCCTGCAGAAAAGAACTGTCCTTCTCCTCCAGGTGCCTATGGCAAAAAATTGGGAATTCACCTCCAAAATTCTGAATGTTGTAGGATAGCTCCCAGACAAAAGCTGCCATGACTGACAAGTCTGGCTGCTCTTGGCTTCCTGAGGTCCAGCTCTCATCTGCCTTTGAAACACTGGGACTCCACGCTTTTCTTGCTACGGAAAAGACCCATCTCTCCTGTCCAGCCACCCATGGCAGAAATTGGGATTCCACCTCCAAAATTCTCTATATGCAAGCGTTGCTTTCACACAAAATCTGCCGTTACTGATAAGTCTGGCTGGCCTTGGCCTCCTGAGGGCTGGCTCTCACCTGCCTTTCAAACACCAGGGCTCCATGCTTTCCTTTTCATGCAAAAGAACCGTCCCCCTTCTCCAGGCACAAATGGCCAAAATTGGGATTCCACATTAAAAATTCCGTATATCCAAGGTTTGTGCCTAGACAAGCCTACCAGGACAGATTATTCTGGCTGGCCTTGCCCTCATGGGAGCCACCTCTCATGTCCCCTAAAACACTTGGACTTCATGCTTTTCCTTCCCATCTGCCCCTGAAACACTGGGGCTCTGTAGTTTCCTTCCTATTGAGGCCATTGTGGCCTGGTAACATCAAGGGGCCATTGTGACACTGTGGAAACTTGTGGAACCAAGTGGACCATAGTGATACTGTGGCATTGCATTGAATCAAGCGGAACAGTGTGACACTGCAGGGCCTCATGGGACCAAGGGAACACGGAACAGGTCTGGCTGGCTTTACCTCCCAAGGGCCACTGTTCATCTGCCTTTGAAACTCTGGGGCTCTGTGCTTTTCTTCCTATGGAAAAAACTGTATCTCACATCCAGGCACCCATAGCTGAAATTGAGAATCTGCCTCCAGAGCTCCTTATGTCCAAGGATACTCCCAGACAGAAGCTGCCATGACTGCAAAGTTTTGGCTGCTCTTGGCTTCCTGAGGGCTGGCTCTCATCTGCCTTTGAAACACTGGGGCTCCATGCTTTTCTGCCTATGGAAAAGAACTGTCGTTCTCGTCCACATACCCATGGCAGAAATTGGGATTCCACCGCCAAAATTCCATCTGTCCAAGGGTTGCTTCCAGACAAAAGCTGCCAGGATAGACAGGTTGGGCTGGCCGTGGCCTCATGGGAGCAACCTCTCTTCTTCTCCTTAAACACTTGGATGCTCTGCTTTTCTTTCCTGTGGAAAAGAACTGTCATTCTCCTCCAGGTGCCCAGGCCAAAACTGCTATTCTAGATCCAAAATTTTGTATATCCAGAGATTGCTGCCTGATGAATGGTGACATAAAGACAGGTCTGGCTGGCTTTGGTCTTTTGAGGGCCACCACTCATCTGCCCCCGAAACACTGGGGCTCTGTGCTTTCCTTCCTGTGGACAAGACTTGTCCTTCTCATCAAGGCATCCTTGGCCATAATTAGAATCCCGCTTTCAAAATTCTATACATGCAAGGGTTCTTCCAAGATGAATGCTGCCAGGATGGATGGGTCCTGCTGTCCTTGGTCTCCTGTGATTCCGTGACATAAATCTTTAAAAATGAGGTGTGATTGTAGAAACCTGCAAGAGTGGGGCAGGAGGAATAAGCCAGTGCCTCTCTGATGCTCACAGTGAGTCCCTCATGGTCCCTTCCTTCCCATAACCTATGCTCTGAGCACTCTGCTGGGACTGGTTTCATGGAGTTCCTCACTCACCAACACCATTTCAGGCCTCCGTACCCAGTATCATTCTACTGCAGTTCTCTTGCCACCCATCAAACTGAATGGACTCCAAAAGGACAAAACAAGGCTACAGGAATGATCAGAGGGTGGAACACATCTTCTCTGAGGGACAGCTGAGGGAGCTGGGCTTGTTCAGTGTGAGAAGAGAAGGCTCCAGGGAGAGCTTATTGCAATCTGTAAACACTTCGAGGGGGCTTCTCAGAAACTTGGGCACACAGCTTTTGTAACAGGTCCTGTTACAATGGGACAAGGGTAAATGGCTTTAAACTCAAAGAGGGGAGATTCACACTGGGTCTAGGGAAGAAACTGTTTACAAAGGGACTGGGGAAACATGGGCACAGACTTCCCCAAGATGTGGTGGATGCCCTATCCCTGGACACTTCTGAGCTCAGGTCAGAAGAAGCTTGGAGCAACCAGATCTACTTGAAGATTTTCCTGCTCATTGTGGGGCTGTTGGTCTAGATGACCTTCAGAGATCCCTTCCAACCCAACCTGTTCTAGGATTCTACTTACTGTTCATCTGAAAAGAACCAGGACTGGAGATTCGTAAGAGGGGGGCACCCAATGAGTTCAACTGAGGAGACACTCAGGTGCATTAATCACAGTCCCATCATCTTACAAACATCCTTCAAACTGCCTGGCAAGAAATGGGAGGTTTGGGTTGCTGAAAGCTCAAGCTTGGTGACATGGAGAAAGTGGCTTGGACTAGGAAAGAAATATGTTTGACCACATGGACTTTAGAAAATAATTTTCGTGTGTTGGACAAGTTTCCCAATGAGACGAACTGGGAGGCTCATGACACCTGTTTTCAATACTCTTTCAGAAATGTTGTTGGGTTTGGGTGTGGATTTGGGAATTGGATTTTTTGCAAGATCAGATTAAATCTGATATGCTGGCTTCATGTTTTCAGATTGTCCTCACAGACAGAAGAGCTGTAACAAGTTAAAACCCAAAGCAAATGGTTGCTGGAGAATGGGAAGTATTAATCTGTGTCAAGGCTTGAGTCTTTGGGGATTCCCTTCAATGATGTGCATAAACATCCAGCTGCTCATCCCAAGGCACAGTCCCTCTGTGCACTCAGGCCTGTGCAAACACTCAGAAATTTTCTTCTTACTGTGGTCCGAGTTCCCTTAAAGTAAGGAGGTTCTCCTCTACCTTCTTTACTGCCACCATCCCAAGTGATCAGATGTCCACCTTGGGGCCATGAACACCCCTGCTCCCAGCTAGGGCCATCCCGTGAGCAGTCCCCACTACTGAGCTCTGTTTATCCTGCTCAGGGCTGAGCTGGGCACAAAGACCAAAATCAGCTGAGGAGAAAATCAAATCCTGCTAAAGGCAGCTGGAAGGAGGAAACCAAGCACAAGAATTCCTCGCTCTCTGCTGACAATGTGCTGTGGAATGGTGCTGGAACTGTGGCTGTGCTCTCTTTCCTCACAGCTGTAGCCAAGGAAAGGTGGAAGTGGCTCCCTAAAGAAACCCTCAAGTTTCATGCAGTGGCTTTTATTTATTCACTGAAAGTTTTCAATTAAAACTCTGTCCCCCTGGAAGGGACACACACAAACCAAAGTCCCTCCTGATGCCCTGTTCCTCTCTGGCCCTCTCAGCATGGGGCAAATGCTCTCAGCCCTCAGCAGGGCTCTGTGCACTCCCACAAGCACCACTCCTGGGGAACTGGCACCATGCAGCAGCAGCCCCAGACCCCACAGCCCAGGAATGCTGCCCCTGACCAAAACCACCCACCCAACCTGACAGATCCATCCATGCCCAAAAGGATGCTGGAGCTTTTGACATCCCTGTGGATGACTTGGTTGGAATGAAGGAAATCCAGGCCTGCAGGCTCTAATAGAGGAACAAGAATTATGAGGGTGAAAATTAAAGATCTGAATTCATCACACAAAGAAAGGCAATGGCTCCAAGAGATTTCCTGTCTTGGGGAACGGTAAGTACAACAGAACATGGTGTGGCCAAGAGGAAGAGCTACTAATCCAACACAATTAGAGCAGCATTATAATGCGGCTTTTGGGGTCTCCCCAACCCCGTCTGCTGTGGGTGTCCAGGACAGAGAAGTCCAATTAAGCACAACCTGTCCAGGCCCCTCAGGCAGGCTCCAGAGCTGCAGGCAGTCTTAGCAAGCTCAGCTCTTAAGTGAGATCAGCTCTTAGTGATTATAATCTCATTAGTGATTTCAGCTCTTTATCTTGCTAAGTTCCTTTGGCAGGCACTGGGAGAGAATGTGCTGTGTGAGGTTCCACAGAGATGTCCTTTATTGGTATCTTCTGCGAGGGTTCCCAGTGACAGCTTTCTTCTGCTGAGCTGGGCAAGAATAGGGGTTTATATAGGGTGCAGGAGTTTTAGAAAACAGTCTAATAGTAAGGGTCGAGGCGAAAGTGACCTATTGTCTTACAGAGAGATAACAAGGTTCCGAAGGCAGAAGAGGGGTTTCTTAGGTCCAGTCATCATGACTAGGCATTTCTTATCTTAGGCTGCTGACTGCCATGGAGGCATTGCAGGCCCTGTGCCTGCTACACAGCATATTTCTAAGTGAAGGCAGATTAGTGGGGGGGGTTTGTTCTTATCACGTGTTTACCAGGACCACTGTGTCCAGGGCATGAGAAGCACCAGAGGGATCCCTCACTGCCAGACAGCTGCCATCTCTCCTTCATTCACAACATCCTCTAAAAGTGCCTCCATCCACGTTTTCCATAACCAAGGTACAAGGTAGCTCGAAGAAGAAAACAGTGGCATGGAGATCAACGTGCACAGCTAAATCACCTCATTGAAAAGACTACAGCTGAGTCTTGTTCCCAGGTTACTTTGGGAATCAAATGGAGAGGCATTCCTTTGAGGCCAAACAGTCCTCAATTCTAGATTCCAAGTGATCCTAGATTCCTCTAGATTCCAAGAGTCCTTGGAATCTACACAGTCTGAACAAGAAATGCACATCCCTGAAAAAGGAGATGTTTTATATAGAAAGCAAGGGAAAAAGGCAGTTTAGCGACAGCAGAGATAAATCTGGAAGCAGGACACAGCTCATCAGCTGGTTCACCATTCTAACTCATCAATCCCATGTGGGAACTCCAGGAACAAGGCACCACAACTTTCACAGTTATTCATGGGAGGGAGTGAGGGGCAGGCAAGGCAAGGCAAGGCATGGTGAGGGAGGGGTGGGCAAGGCAAGGGAGAGGGAGGCAGTGCAAGGAAAGGTGAGCAAGGGGCAGGCAGGGCCAGGCAAAGAAATTGAGGCAAGAGAGGAGTAGGCAAGGCAAGGCAAGGCAAGGGAGGTGTGTAGAAGGCACAACAAGGCACAGGAGAGGAAGGCAAGGCCAGGCCAGGTATGGGTAGACCAGGCAAGGAGAGGAAGGGGTGGGCAAGACAAGAAAGTCAGTGGGTATTGTATTTGTGGGGTGCCCAGATGAAGGAAGGAATGATGAATCTGATTCCATGTTCTCAGAAGGCTAATTTATTATTTTATGATACTATATGATATTAAAGAATATTAAATTGTACTATACTAAAGAATACAGAAAGGATACTTACTGAAGGCTAAAAAGATAACAATGAAAACTCGTGACTCTCTCCAGAGTCCTGACACAGCTTGACCCTGATTGGCCAATAAGTCAAAACAATTCACATCAGAAACCCAATGAAACAACCACCTGTTTGTAAACAAACTCCAACCACATTCCAAAGGAGCAAAACATAGGAGAAGCAAATGAGATAAGAATTGCTTTCCTTTTTCTCTGAGGCTTCTCAGCTTCCCAGAAGAAAAATCCTGGGTAAAGGGATTTTTCAGAAAATATGAATGTGACAAGTGGGGATAAAGCAAGTGAGGTAGGCAAGGCAGGGGAGGGGAGTGGGAGGGATAGTCAAGGCAATGGATGGGTCTGCAAGGCGAAGTAAGGGGGAGGTAGGCAGTGAAAGGCACGGCAGAGCAAAGTAGGTGTAACAACTCAAGGGATGGGATGGGATGGGATGGGATGGGATGGGATGACAAGGAAATGCAGGGGTTGCAGTACCTGGTGCAGGGGAGGAGCTCTGGGCATTCCCAATGACACACCACCTATCCTGGGTGGCATGAAAATTCCTGGAACCACAAAGGAGCTCCAGTTTGCTTTAGGATTACTGGTATTTTGAAGGAGGCACACTCCTGATTTTTCCATCATAGCCCAACCCTTATATGGCTTAACCAAGAAAAGAGCTTCTTGGGGCTGGACATTGGTCCCTGAAGAGGCCCTAAAGCTCTTGGTCCCATTCATCCACAGGACGCTTTCACACTGAGTAGGGTTTTGCCGTCCATGGACTGTTAATTCACGGGTGGAAGTGGTACCAGAAAACCCCACTCATCCAATCCAAATTCACTCACCCAGCTTTAAGGATGCTGAAAAGCCATATGCTGTATGGAAAAGGGTTTGTTCATGCTGTGTTAAAAAGCTCTTAAACAGAAAAGGAGAAAACAGCCAGGAATCCCTTTGCTTCTACTGCTGCAATGACACTGACAGAACTTTCTCTCAGCCTCCCAGGCACGCTCTCTGCTGGAACAGGCCCTACTCAAAACTTGCTGCACAACTCTGAACACCAAAGGTTCCTTTCCTGCTCACTGAAGAAGGAGCTTCTCAGTATCCATGTGTGAGGTGACCTGCAACAAGAGAGGGAACATGAATCAGATGCTGTTAGGAAAAAAACCTGCCTGTGGTAGAAAATCCCACAGAACAAGTCAACATGAAGAGAGACCATTTTGCTTTCACAATATCCCTCCTGGGATAGTGTCCACAGTCCTTCTGGATCACACAGCAAGCAAGAGAACAGCACAAAACACTAGGCTGTTTCGAGTTTTTGGTTGGACCAGCAAACAGAGGGAGTTCAGGCTCCACTGCCACACACTGCTTGGGGAACAGAGCCCCCCCAGGCTACATTCCAAATGCTGTGCACACCCTGCTGGCTAGAAACAACCCCTTGTTTAAGAAGCTGTTGGCAGGAGCTCTACCAAAAGAACAGCGTCTTAATGGCAATTTTGTTTCAAAATCCACTCCATTCCAAAGGAGGAACAGAAAGCACACAGCAATTCCAAACTCGCATATGGTTCACCTGGGGAAAACCTCCACTTAGGCGCCAAGTGGGTTGAAAAATACCCATAAGAAGCCACAGAGTACAGAGTGCAAACTGCAGCAACCACTTGCTGTATCATTTTGGCTGTGCTGCACATGTCTGCAGACTGTACCCCTGCAAGGAAAGAAGGACACCCGTCAGGGCTAGGCTGGCAGCTGAGAATGCCTCAGGCAGGAGGATCCTTTGGCAATGAGCAGGTGCCCAGAGCCACTCTGGACACTGAGGCTTCTGTGCCCCACAGCAACGAGAACACCACAAGGACACGGCAACGTTCCCATGACATCACAGCAGCAGCTCACCCAAAAACTGCCTGGAAGGTTCTCCTGTGTCACCAAGGAGCACAAAGAATCCTCAGAGGGCACAACCTATTGCTCAAAGGCTCCAAGAGGAACTCTGAAAATGCAGCAAACAAGGACACCCCACAACCCAGCCTGAACACTGAGAAGGAAAAAAGATGTGACCAAACCAAAGGAAACATGACCTTTGGTCATTGATGCTTCTGACGAAAACCAGCACGACTTGTTCCATCTGGGATCTTTGTTCTAGTTCTAGAAAAGGTTCTTTACTGTAAATGTACGGAAACCAAGAACTTGGGGAAAGTAGGCTGAGAGTGCCAAAGCCAATGGACTCACAAGCGGGGTCCCTGCCCTTCTGACTGACAGCTGCCATCTCTCCTTCAGCCCCACAACCTCCTGTGAAGGGCCTCCATCCACACATTCCATCACCAGGCAGAGATCATAATTGATGAGATCATGCAGCATCACTGAGGCTACAGCAGGGAGCACTGCTGGGATCTGGTAGAGCACTGTGGGTTTCCTGGATCCTTTTAGTATCTGTGGCTGAGAGGAGTAGCGTGGATGGAATCAGGATGGTTCACAGATCACCAGCCCCACTCCAAGTAGTGCTTTCTTCTGCTGTGTGGGAACCATGTGGTGACTGATATTGGGACTCCTCTGGGTTTGGCTCCCACAGACCACACAGTGAGTTAGACACTGGGCTGAGGTAAGGGGTCCCATGTAAACCCAGCACAGGCATTTCTCTTTGAACAGGGGGTTCTGGAGGGAGAGAGGAGAAGAAGAGACTTTCCTGTCTCCTGAGATTTCCCCTCCTCCTTCAGCAGCCATACCCCAATCAATCAGTACAAATGTTCACATGATCACTTACGTGACAGGGAGCACAAGGCACTTAAAACTGAACCCTGCCAGAGCCCAGCCCTGCCTGCCCATTTTGAGGGTGTGGGGTAATGGAATTTCAGTAGGAGTTGACCCAGAATGATACTTTGCCACTTCTGGGTTTCTCACAGCCTTAGAAGTTGTGTGAGATCTCTGTCCCTAACACCCATTCATCCTTCAAATGCACACACATGCCTGGGGACAATTCAGGTTCACTGGAGTGGTGGCTGCTTCCCTTTGAGACAGGAGCTGTCGCCTTTTCCTGTGTGCTGAATTCCCTTCTATTGGAAAGTGAGTGAGTAAAGGAAATTACCCTGGAGGAAGGGGACCAGAACCTTGGAAAAGGATGAAATACATCTGGATTACAAATTAAATCTATTTCATTTATTTATTTAGTACTAATCTATTATTACAAACAAAAAACATGTTTCTGAACTGAAGCTGCTTACACACTGGAAAGATTTTTCAGTTGCTGTATTATTTAAAGGATGTCCACAGTCTGTGGAGCAGCCCAGCTCTCTGCCCCTCTGCCCACAGGGGTGCAGCACTCCAAAGCTCCCCCAGGAGCCACAAGAGGACTGGGGAGAAGGGCAGGCATCCTCAAAAGTGACACCATCACTTCACTATTCTCCCTCCTCTGCTCCTGTGGAGACTTGGGATGGCCAAATCCCCCCAAGCTGCGCATTCCACAGCAGGGCCACAATTCCCCTCTGGAACAGCTTATGCCCAGTTTGGCTCGGGGATGGGGCGATGAGTCCTGTCCCAGGAAGAGGCACTAAGGCTGGGCTGCTGCCACTTCCTGCTTCGAGTGCCTCCTTCCAGCCGGGCTCTGGGGGTGCTGAGGCTACGAAGGCTGCTCTGGGCTCTGCCAGGACTCTGCTGGGGCTCAGCTCTCAGCCAGGCTGGGACCGCTCCCCCTCACATTGCTCCAGGCTCCTGAATCACACTGGAAGAAAAGGGAAACTTGCAAGGGAGTTGAGGTTTAATAGAGTTTTTATTCAAAAAGTCCTAACTAGCACAACAAAAAGCTGTCCTCAAGTGCTGCATCTCCTCTGCATCCACATGTCCTGCCTCCTCCGTGCCAGCTCTTGCTCTTCAGTTGCTGCTCGCAGGCCATGAGGAGCTGGTAAAGACCCATGGCAGGCACCATGGACAGGTTTAAATGCCAAGTTCAATATATCTTCATCTTCAACTAGTTAATTTGGTAGTAGAATTAACCTTTCCTCTGTGGATACTTGCAGCCTGGTCGGAGAGAGAAAGCCAGATAAACTTTCCCAGGAATTGTTCTGGGGAGTTTTGAGAAGGCTGAGAGAAAGAATTAAAACAATCTTGCAGCTGGTATTTTGAACAGTTGTTTCTCATAAGATGGTTTACCAAAGGGTGGTTCCTAATTAACCAATGGGTGACAGGTATTATTAAGAACCAATCAGGTTCTGGGTGAACAATGTTGGTTATAAATATCAGGAGATTGTAATAAACTAAGCTTTTATGCCTTCTGAAAATGCATGGAGTGTGTCACTCATTTATCCATTCCTGACTCAAAAGTGACATTCCTCAAAAAATAACCCCTGCTTGCCCATTTTTAAAAGACTANACCCTGAGGGAAGAGGCCATGGGAGGGATGGAAATGCTGCATGGACAGCACCAGTCAGGGCCAGGAATAAGTTTTGCCTTCCTGGCTGGTGAAATGAGGCTCCTTTAGTGCAAGAGGAGGCAAAGATAAAGTCAAGTTCAACAGTTCAAGGAAAATTAGAAGCCTCTTGAAATGCCACACGCATTTGTTGTGACCAATGTTCCACACAGTCGGGGTTCACCAATTATTGCTGTGGAACCCAAGGGGTTCTTGGGGGATGAGGACGTGGGAGAGACAGGGAAATCTTGACTCCATGTTTCAGAAGGCTGGATTATTATATTATATATTATATTAAAATACTATATACTAAAACTATACTAAAAAGGATAGAGAGAAAAGATCCATCAGAAGGCTAGCAAGAATAGAAAAGGAATCTATAACAAAATCTTGTGACTGCTCAGAGAGTCCACACAGCTGGACCATGATTGGTCATCATGTAGAAACAATCCACATGGACCAATGTGGTTGCACCTGTTGCATTCCACAGCAGCAGATAATTATTTTTGACATTTCTTTCTTGAGGCTCCTCAGCTTCTCAGGGGAAAAATCCTGAGAATAGGATTTTTCATAAAATATCATAGCTACACGCATTCATCTGTTAGCTCTTCAGTGTCAGTCCTTCTAAAAAGCCTTTCCAGCTTTCTGTTGAATTCCAGGGCCCACAGCTAGGCTTCAGAGTTCAATTGATTTTTATTTTCCAGGTTTTTAAACACAGCTCTGAATTGAGTATCTCTTGTCCTTTGTTCTGCTCTCCTGAGATTGAAAAAGGTTCTGTACTCCTGTGAGCCACATCTTGAGGTGTGGTTGGCAACCATGGAATCCTCTGGGAAAGCACTTTATTGACTTCAGGGCCTGGCTGGAAAGCTCAGCCTGAGGAAAGAACTGTTTCAGATGCCTCTGTCTGTGTCCAGCTCCTCACAGCTGGGTCCCTGAACACACAGGGTGGTTTATAGGGATTTATTTTCCCCTCCTGTTCACTTGGAGGTGATTTTGTGATCCTTTAAAGAAACATCTGACCAGCCCCTGCCCCCATTCAACTTTATTCTCTCTACTTTGGAATTGGCCTGCTGGGTTTGACATAGAAATTGGTAGTGTCTACCCCTTCTTTCCCCCAGCCCTCAATTGTAATTTGTATTAAACACTGCAAATGGCCTAATTTATCTGGTAGGGAATATGTGAAGAAAGTTAACAGGATTTGTTTTCATGAACCTTGTGATAGCAAAGAAAAATGAGGTTTGTCATTTTGGTGTAGTGCTACATGTTGGAATTTGGGGGGTTATTTTTTGTTATTATTATTTATTAGTATTACTTTTCATTGTTAAGACTTTTAAATCTTAGACATTATTAACAATGGCAGGATGCCACTCATTAGGAAAATTCCCTTGCTTTTCCCACTGGGATTAAACTGTACAGTCGACTCCAAGTTGCCAGTGGATTCTAAAGATGGAAAATCCTGTTAATGGTGGGTTTGGTGTGGTTTGGAACTGGGGAAGGCTCTCATCACCTCCCAGAGGTGTCCCAAGCCCACTCTGCTACTATGTCTGCGCTCATGGCCCCTCATGGCTGCCCTGCCCTGTGGACATGCTGGGTCCCGTCTCCTGCCAGGGCTGAGGCTCCTTATGGCCCCTCACAGCCTCTCATTGCCCTTCAGGGCCCCTCACAGCCCCTCATGGTCTTCAAAGCACCTCAGGGCCGCTCACAGCCCCTCAACCCCTCACGGCCCCTCATCACCCCTCACAGCACTTCATGGCCCCTCACAGCCCCTCGCAGCCCCAGGCACAGAGCTCCTCCCAAAGGAGGAGGAATTGGGTCGTGCTTGTTCTTCTTTAATTTCGGTCACTTCACACCGACAAGTAAAGAAAGGCTGAAATGGAGCCTTTCCC
>VYZP01050095.1:194-12029 GCA_013400635.1 Hypocryptadius cinnamomeus
TCATAATAATTTTAATTTGGCCCATATTGTAACAGAAATACAAGAAACTTCTTTTTAAAAGCAGCACTGCCAAATTTGACTGTTCCGTTGCTTTCCCTTTTCTGATTCTTTGCCTGTACTTTTCTGTTTTAATTCTTAGATCTTCAGATGAAATTTCTTTTCCTGTATTCATCACTAAAATACCAAGCACTGTGCCAGGGCAATGGAAAGCTAAGTCATGTATGAGTAACAAACTGTCTTGCTGTTTGTCAGTTAGGCTGTTCCGTGTATTCAGCTCTTGGATGCTCAGGAAGGCTCAGGTCACTCTGCCTGTACACTTAGCCTATATATCCATGATGAGTCACCCATGGTGCTGTTTGCTGAGGTCTTTTGTTTGATTTCTGTGGAGTTCCTTATGGGCAGGGATTAAATTCCTGTGTATGGATGGGAGAATATCATAACCCAGAAGCTCTAGAATTAGCATCAACCTCCAGTCTACATTTAACTGAATTGCATTTTTCCCCTACAGTCTTGAAAGGAAACCTTAACTTAACACCTTTAACTTCTGAAGGACATTTGATAGCTTATATGTGAAAAAAAAGCATAGTTACCATTTCTAGACAGCTTGTAAACAGTTACTCTCTAGGTCAGATACCACAAAAAGACATTTGTTCTGTAATCATGCTTATTTGCCTTTCTTTGCCTCTAATCCCTTGCCATTTGTAGTATTCCTCAGGCATAGATTTGAAATAAAAAGTGGATATTCCATTGTTATTCATGAAAGTAAATCCACATTTATCATATTTGACCAGTAATATTAATTTACTCCCAGTGAAAGATTATCATCAATACAAGAAGAATTAGAAGTGTGAACTTACTCAGTTTAGAGCATTTATCAAAATCAAGTGTAGTGAAGTAATACCACCAACATTTTCCTTGAAAATAGTAGCATCAGCTGGATAAAATAGCATTATTATCTAGAATTAGGAGAAAAACAGAAATTGCTGAACAACAAGACCATAAAGAGCTGTTTGGCATGTTGGGTTTATGAAACCAAGCCCAAGGAAATGAATGGGTGCTCACCACAGCCATCACCTCAGTGCTGACTTACAGAAACCACAAAAGAACCTGCCAGCTGCTGCCACTCCTGCTGCTGGGGCAGAGCAAAGGCAAATGGGCACTTACATGGTACTGCTTCCTGCCTGGAAGAATTTTCTGAGTGATCCTGGCTGCCCACCGGAAGAGTGCTTATTAGGATGAGGACAGGGGTAGCTCTGGGATGAGACAGCTCAAGGCCTCATCATGATCATCACCTGTAACTACACGTTCTGTGTTGGGATGATTCACACTGCACGAGGAGTGTTTGGGGCATTGTGTACTACAGCAGCTTCTCAATTCAGGGAAGGAAATCATTTTACTTTTTAAACACACTAGAAATTTGATTTAAATTTTGCCACATGGCTTTTTATTTTTAGCATTTGCTACTGTTAAGGCTACAGGTAACCACTATTCCTCTACAAACAGAAATTTTCCTCACAAATCTTGACTTATTTTACTGATTTTTTTTTTTTCTGAGATCAGTGTTTACTGTGTTGAATGCTGTAAGATTTGGTGAAGAATTGTCCCTTGAGGAAATAAAGATGCTTTTCTCTGTAGCATGTGACCTTGCTTCGGTGTGCAATGCATGTTGCTGCAGGAGGGTTTGTCTGTTAGACCTTTGTCTGGTTTCCTGTGTGCATAGGTTTCCTCCAGTAAACTCACCCATTCTCTAATTTATTTATTTAATTATTGGACGTTTGTTTGGTTTATTTTGTTTGGGGTTTGTTGGGGTTTTTTTAACCTTAAAGTACCAACAATCAAAGAATGTTATTTAAATTGTATCCCTGTGGAGATAATGCTGGTGTTTAGATTTCAAAACCAGAAGAGGAATCTTCCAGAAATTATTTCAGACAATTTGCTATGAATGAATAGGATCTGATGTGAAATCATCTTTGGATTAAATGCTTTGGGAGAAAGTCATGTTAAAATCAACATGAACTTTATTCTGCAAACACAAATTAACAGGAGGTGCTGATGCCAGGGCACAGTTACTGTAACACTTTGCATTTGTCTTCACCATGCTTATTTTCACTCCATTTAGTGCTAGTGGGAATGACTGAAATTATACTTCAATCTTGTGGAAAAAATAATTTCCCTGAGAGAGAATATTATTTTTCTTTCTCCCAAGAGATAATATTTAATAGTTATTGCTTTCATATTGTGCCTCGGATTTGTGAAATAAGCACAGCAGATCTTTTCTGTGTGAGCTGTCCTACAGTTACTGGAGTGCTCAGAAAAACATCTACCCTGTGTGTCTGAATGGCTGAAATACCTCTCACACACATACAGCAAAGAATGTGAAATCCTCAGTGTCACATTGGGTTAGAAGTTCAATGAATAATACAGGATAAAGATGATGATGATAAATTTTGAAAGAAAATAAGAATAAGTGTTGACTGGAGATCTAAATAATAAGATTGCATGTAGGTCTGTAGATACAGTGAAGCCAAATAAGTAACCTAGAGTAGGAGCTTTTCATTTTTATTTGGAAATGTTTTAAAATAGGGTGGATTTTTTCCCTTTCAACTTCACTAGGCCATATTTAAAACAATTTTACTCTGGTGTGCACCACACTTCCCACTTTACATTTCTAATTAAAATGTTTGTTGCTATTTGGAACCTCACTGTGTCAAATTAAATAAGCACTTTTTTAACATCCATAAAATAAATCAAACATTCTTTTCTCATCTGAAAGACATGCAGTTCAGTCACAGCAAGCTTGTTTCTCTGTTTCTTTTGTTTTCTTTTTTTCATCTGCCTGGTAAGCCAATTTTCTGCTTAAGAACTACTGGTTAAAACTCTTACTTGTTTTGCTATGTGGACTTTATCCTTTCCCAGCACTCTATGCAAAATACTTCAATTTTAAGTGTTCAAAAAATTTCACTGAGAAAAGTGATACTGCCCACACAAGCTAGCACTATTATTTCTCTCAAACATAAAGTGAAAGAGAGTGTTTTAAATAGCATAGCAGGCCTCTTATTTACAAAGATTAACAGATTCCTTTACTTGGATTGTTATGATTCCTGGCTCTAGGATTTGGGAACCTGGCATGTATAGCATCCCTCATCCTGCTGATGAACTGAAGCAGAGTCCAAGGCAATACTGCAAGGGGAAAACAATGCATGACTGCTACATTAATAAAGGAAATGTGTATAAATTACATGGACAATATTTAAATGCATATACTGTATTTTTGTAGCATTCATGTCATAAAACTTTAAAAATTTTTAATTCATGTATTTATTTTAAAGAAAGTAATTGGTTTTACTTTATGCAAAATACTTCCAGAAATCTTTTCTTGAAATCCAAGGCGAAGTGCTTAGTCCAAGATTTATGGGAAGTATTGAATATCGAATGGACTATACACCCTGCCTTGTGATATTACACCTCTGTCTTTTCAGACCCACTGCCCTGTCCCCTCCTCCACAAATCTGACACTTGTTCTACCCATTTCTGAGGAAACTCCTCCAGCTTTTGCTTTCCCATTCCATAAGCAAATGTTTTGTTAAATGATTTAAAGTCACCTTTTGGGGTTCCAGAGTACTGCTTCTCATCAGGAAGGAATCTCAGTGGATTTCTTTAAATGGAAAGCTAAAGCACTATGTGCACTACATTTACTACCATGTGTCTACTTACCAGATAGGAAAACAATTGACAGAATGCCATCTTCTGGGGGTAAAAAAAAAATAATTTTTGATTATTAGACTTATCTTTCACAAGCATTATTAACGTTTCCATAGTTGTGTGTCTCTCTGCTTTAGTTTTCCAGTCAGTGGCATGAAGAATGAATAATAAAACTTATTTCTGACAGAGAAACCCAAATCTTCCCTCTCAGATGGAAGAGAATATTCATTTTTCCCCTTCAGAATGCTGAATACCAGATACATTCAGCAGAACTGGAAGGCAGAACAAAGAGGTCTCAGCTTGGTTCTCTTCCTGCAAGGGGCACATGAGGCCACTGATGCATGAGAAGCAGCTTATCTGTTCCAATCTGGGGAGAAATGTTTCTCTTGTTTTCAGCCAAAATTTGAACAGCAGTATCTAGAAAGGTTTCCTTTAAGCCTTATGTGTTTAAACATTAAGCCAAACCTTATGTTTTGAAAGGCAACAGAGAGTTTCTCTCCTTGCAGGAACTTTTTCCTAGTTTAGAATTGTGTTATACACAGAAACCAGACCTACCCTAGACTCCATTTTAAGGATTTGCTCTCAAAATTATGTGAAGCTAGGAAGCTTCTCATCTCAAGACTCATTAGATTAATCTTCCAAAATGGAAGATTTTACTTCCTTTGAAATTCTAGGTAGTGATCATCATTTTGTCCTACTTTTGCTCTAAGAAGGCAGGACAAAATGATGAATTGGTTGCAGTTTACTTGCTGACTCTCAAAGAATCATATGGCAACATTTATTTTTCTGTGACTGTTTCCATTGCTGGTTTCCTCCAGTTACTCCTATGGAGTTGTAAAATCCATGTTTCACGTATTTTCTTCTCTATTGCCTTAACCTTCAAGGCCAGTCTCTCTTCTGAATTTAATTTAATTTGATGAGAACTTTCAGGCTCTCCTGTCTCCTAGGCCTGATTATTTTGTGGATCTTCATTACTTTCTTGGAGCTTTTGAAGAGTTGTCCAGAGAAAAATACCGGTTTGGGGTCAAAATATGTAGCAGAATAATGCAGTACATTGAAACTTCCCACAGGAAGACAGAAAAGTGAGTCCAAGAAAGCCTCAAGGCTCATTTCACTGAAGTTATGGAAGCTTTGAAGACTTGCTTGGGCAAGATTTCTGTTTCACACATTTGAAAAGAGCTACCTGGGTCTCTATACATACTCCTAGGGAAAACTGCAGAACAAACAGTAACAATTCACTTTCTCTTTATTTGGGGTTAGAGAACTCTGTGGTCACAGTAATCCTTTGTCCACAATAACCTCTTTTGGGAGTTTCCTTGCCATGCAATTTAACACCCTAATAAACACACTTCAACAGTTCTAACATCTGCACAGTAGCCACTGCAAGGTTTTGTGGGCATAAAATGACTTGTTGCAGAGGCTAAGCCATTGGTGAGGAATGGTTGGGGTGAGAAAATGTTTTTCAGACTAGAAAAGTAGTGTAATCTTTTATTTCCTCTTTGACACATGTTTTTATGGATCTCTGTTGAGATTGGTTGATGTGGTTTTCACAGGTTAAATGCATTGGCTCCTGCATCAGGTGCTTTTGCATTAAGTGGTTTTTTGCACATCCCTAGCTACTCATCTAAAAGTAGCAAAGATTTTTGCATTAACTGTCATCTGGTTTCCAGCCAGAGCATTGCAATAATCCATTTTTTCTTTCTTTTGAATGAGAAACCCTTTTACGGACAAAATATGTAAACTGTCAGAACAAAAGATCCTAATCAGTCTTATCAATGTCCCAAAAAGCTTGTTTATAAATTTATCAGTTACTTTAGAAGTAATGAGTAGTATGCAAAAAAAAAAAATCTTAATTTCTTTTTCTCCTTTACAGGATGAAAGGCTAAATTGCATATTCAGTTGGTCTTGTGATCTGTGGAAATCAAATTTAAATTGCTCTAACATTATGTGTGCCTTTCTGTTTTCACCCTGCAATGTCTAGATTTCCTTCCTCATCCTCTCTCTACCTTTTAATCACATTTTTTACTCCTTTCTGTGCTTTCATACCACGCGGACTCAGGGGGCTTCCAAAAGTTGTGGCAGGTCAGCAGCTTTAATTCACAATGTGGAGATTGCTGTGGGTATACATGAGAGCAGGATTCGGCTCAGGTTCACATTTTCCTTTCACTCTTTATTTCTGCATGAACAAACACCAGCAAGTTTCTGAATGGCTTCCACTACTCTCATTCTTCTAGATCCACAGGTTTTCTCTGTATTTTTTATGAAATAGCTTTTTATAAGCTTATCTGTAACTTATTTACAGCTATTGTTTCTCTCACGATTTCCCTGCTCAAATCCTGTACAGCACCTCTCGTTCAAACCCGTTTATCATAGTACATGAACCTTCACTGGTCTCCTCTGCTGCTTCCACTTCTTAAGGGTACTTCCCATGTTTCCACACTACAGATTCTTGCTCTTTGCCAGCTGCTGTCTTTTTATCACATTCTGCCTTTGTGTTCTTCCTCCCATTCATTTAACTTTCAAGTACCCTGTAATGGTCCCTGCTTTTCTGCTATCACAAATTCATTATTTCTGCATCTAAAACTGTATGGCACCCAAGAACATCTACCACCTACTCATCTGGCAATGTACAGTAGGTGCTGTTTTAACATGCCATTGTTTCTACCACTACAGAGTAATATTTTCTGTTACCATGGCCCAAAGCAAATGATCAAAAATCCTCTACGCTTGATGCTAAGAGCAACTTACTATAGATTTTTCCCAGAATTTTGTGATTTTTACCCCAGGCCACTTGTGAATAATTAGTTATTCTTTTACATCACTCCTTTCTCCTCTTACCACCATTGACCATCCCCTTTTTTATCTTCAGTTCTGCTAACCTGTTACATAGGTCCAGACAAACAAATATGGCTTAAAATCTATTGCAGAGTTTTTTAAATCAAATGAATTAATATTTTAAATGTTAAAAGAGTAGATTTCAGAGCTCCATTTCAAGAATGCCTACTTGTGATTGCCTCACAGGAAAGCACATTCGCAGCAGTCTATTTTTAAGAGTAAATCTTTACAAATGAGTACCAAAAGGCTTTGGATTTTTGCCAGGTGCTGAGTTACGTCCGCACAGAGTGGGAGCCCCTGGATGCCAGGTTCAGCTCTGTCCAGCCCCAGCAGGTGCTGACTGTGGAGCTCTCGGTGTCCGCAGCCAAGGAGCCCATGGCCGACAGCTGCGTCTACAAGTGCGTCAGGAACCGAATCCAGTGCGCCGCCGTCACCAGGGTCCCCCTGCGAGCCAGGGCCATCAGCTGCTGCAGGGATGTGACAGAAGACAAACTGGTGCTGGGCTGTGAAGACTCCTCAGTAGTTCTGTATGAAGCCTACAGCCAAGTGACTCTGTTGGCCCAAGCAGAGCTGCTCCCTGCTGTAATAACCTACCACCCTTCCGGAGCCGTGCTGGTGGTCGGCAGCTCTCAAGGGGAGCTGCAGCTTTTTGACACAGCACTGTCCCCAGTTAAAATTCAGCTCTTGGCACAGGAATATTCACCTGAGGCAACTCTGCAATTCAGTAAACACTGTGATGTGCCCACCAGCCTCATCCAGATCCAGTGGGCTGCTCCTCCAGTTGCATTTCCCAGTCCTGACAGCATGGATATTCATGATCTTTTGTTGGTTAGATTTGATAAAGGACCCTTGGGAGTGCTTCACTTTAAACTTGGTAAGTTACTAAGCACATCTGTTGAACCTTGAGCCGTCAAAGAAACATCTGTATCCCACAAGGTTGGGAACACCCTAATTTTAGGTATATGAGACCATAGCCTTAAAAGCAAATAGCTCCAAAGATATATGAAGATACCAAGGAGTTCTTTATGTTTCACAATAACTTTATACCTTTTCCTATTCATAGAATAGGACCCCGACTTGCTGTCTGATCAGCATCCAATAATGTTCTTCACTACTTTAATAAAGCATAACAAATTTTCCTCTGGAAAATTCATTTAATCTGTAGTATATAATCTTAAGAATTGTATTCATTCTGTAGTAATAACTCTAACAAGTTAAAATAAGCTATATTTAATAATAAAACAGTAATGCTATTTTCTTTACCAAATTTTTTTTTGCATGCGTGATGTATATTGTCCAATATTCTGTTCTCCCTGGCTTCGGTACATGAAGTTGCACTTTTTTTTTCCTTTGAAGACTTTCCACAGAAGAAGAATGATTTTCATAACCTTCAGAGAAGTTTTTTCTCTCAATTAGTTTGCAAGGAGTTGTGAATAAAAGAAGTAATAATGCTAATTTTAGAATTTATATAGCACTTCTCTTTTTAGGTGTGAAGAGACTTTAAAAGAGTAAAACCACAACTAACTTCCTTTTACAAGTAGAAAAACAAGAAGCAGTAAAGAAAAGCTAAAGGGCTTTCCAAGAGTTACACAGTGGCTGAACTAAGAATAAAACCCCTGCAGTGGCTCATCAGTGAGAACTGTATTCATTTCATTCAAGTCAGACAAGTTACAGTGGTGCAAGCCCATTGTGAGAGCTAAAAAAACAATCATGCTTAAACCCTCTGACTCCCAAGCCAGTGTTTCAGCAGGGCAGACAGCCATCCTGGAAAATTTCAGCATTTTGCCCATTGTCTGTCCAAGAAAACAGGATTACTTCTGTAGATCTTCATGAGAGTTTTTAATGATTCTTTTGTATAAAGCTATTGAGATTAGGAAGAAGCCTTTTTTTATAAAAAAAAACCCAAACAAATTGCCAAAAGACTCAAAATAACAACCTAGATGATAGTAAGATTTAAAAATCTACTTAATTTCTTTACTTAATGAGACATACATGTATTTTTGTGGGGAAAAAACTGTCTAAAATTGCCAGACACCTAAAAGTTTGAAAGACTGAATTACAAAATTTTAACCAAGTGTGCCACTGCAAAAAGCTAAATTAATGTAATAGGATGTTAGTAACAAAAATATGTTGGATTGGCTTATAGTTGTGTAGTTTTAAAAGAGCTGATCAGATTATTGCTGTTATCCAAAAAAACTATTTAAAAACCTGTTTACAGGTTATCATTCATTTTGAGATAATTAGCTGCATTAAGTTCAATGACAAGCTTAATAGTTACAGTGTACCCCAGAACACTAATTATAACAGCTATTTGATGATTTTGTGCATGTTGGCCATTGAAAAGAAAAACCCTCTAAATTATCTCTGTCCTGATTTGGTGGGATGGAGTTGAGCAGGAGGCACTCTACCTACCTCTACCTTGCTTTTCTTCAGTCCTCCCTGGTGAGGTTTTCTCACAACAGCTTTCTAGAATGCACAGCTTTCCCCTTGCTATCTTTAGCACATTTATGTTCTTACCAAGGCAAGCAGGCTCTCAGTACAGGGATTTAGAGGCCTTTCCTGCTAATTGCCAGCTTGTAAACTTAATTGGACTGTCTCCCTGGGCACTGTTCCTAAATCAATTAGGCAGTGAGTTGGCTGTCACCTCTTTTTCCCAAGCAGGTTGCCTGGAAGCGCACCACCCAGGAGAAGTCAAGCATCCAAATGGGAAGATGTTGACCTCTACAGCTGAAAGTTATCACATTTTAAAATTCATTCTGTATAATTCCTGTAAAATCTCTTCTAGGAAGAAGGCAAAGCTCTCTCCCTTCTTCCCTCTCTCCCTCTTTGTAGTCCACCGTGCAAAAATATGCTGCTCTCTATTTCATCCTGGTGTTCAGCTTTACACCTCATCTCCTCAGTTTGCCACACTGCCAAGGGAGCACTGTGTTGATTAGTAAGTCCCTCTTCACAGTCTCAGCAGTTTTTAGGTTTCTGGTATTTAAGAAATAATGCAGAACAAATAAATAAATTAATTAAATGCAATAAAAAATTATAGCAAAAAAATTAGGGGCTCATGACAGCAAGACCCAGACAGGCATTCAGGACTGAAATAAAATTCATGAGTAACACATGGCTTGGAATTGTTTCCCACAGAAGTCTGTTAAGAAACTATGTCAGTGAGAATAGGCAAATATGTTTTTAACTTCCAGCTACACTATGGTTTTGGACAAGTTCTGTGAATCTCCATTATGCTGTCTATCCAGATTTATTTCAGGAAAAAGTAATATTAAACATACCCTCAAACACTAATGGCAAATATTTTTGGTGTCTATTGCCAAACTCATTTCCAAAAGAAGCTTCTTGTAATGTCAACCCAGATCTTGGATAATGCCAAACGTGGTGTTGCTGGTGCCAGTCGTTCAGCATTGCTGGCCACCAAAGGCATTTTAAATATAGTATTGTATTTAATTAACATGAAAATAAGTATTTTTATCTTCACTAGGAGGTTAATGTGGAGATTGCCCAGCTGCTGTAATACTTTAAAAACACTAAACATTTAGGAAGAATAAAGTCTGCCATAACTATTAGATATTAACAAGTTAAACGTGGCTGTTACCCAGCATAATGTCCATAGGCTTTAATATATGCAAATATAAGGTGAAATACAATGGAAAACCTTTCTTTAATGATGCTAAAAAAATTAAGTACTTCTCCGTTACTAAATGTGAATATACATATACACATAGGTTTTTCCCCAAAAACATCACTTCTGTATATGCAAGTTCTCTGCAGTTTAATTCTCCTTAAGCTGTATTCAGATGCTTTTCTCCCCTTTTTTTCCCCTCACTTCTTATTTGACATCACAAATGGTATTCACAACAGTTATGAAAGTTTTGTGAGGTATGTTTTATAAATAACAGGTCTGCTCTTCTCTGTTACCAGGCCTTGCTTACCCCAGCCAGTCCTATGGTTTTAATACCAGTATTGAAATTCAGCTTGTTCCCTTTCCATATGTTTCAACAAACAACATCAGAATACAAGTAGAGAAAATGTTAATTTAAAAAAAAAAACACCTAAAAATGATGTTTTTATTTAAAGATACAGAAGCAGTAAATTTATTCTGGTCTCTTTCTAATATTTGGAGGAGTACTGATAAAAGAGTACTCTATCAGAGTGATCCAAAGTGAGCAGGAGTTGCTAAAATGCTATGTGTGGCCAATGTCACATGAATATTTGTTTAGTCAGAGACAATAAATAGCATTATTTCCTGCAGCTTTTTAGTCACCTTTTCTGTTTGGAAGCTGAGATCTACAAGTCAAGAAACATCTTTGTGGCAAGCCTGCTCTTGGTTTCGTGGGCAGCTGTAATTCAGAGGTCTGTAGTATCGAGATGATGATAACTTCCATGGTATTCCCTCAGAAAAAATGCTCCACTTAGAGAATATTGCCAAGCTAGAAGGATGTTCCAGAGCAGTTGCAATATGGAGAGTAATTGAGTAAGAGTTGCTTTGAGGTTGGAGCTGCTCTACACTTGTATGCAAAGATACATCTGTGTGAGACAAATGCTGGGGTTTAGTGTTGTCCAGCACTATTTCTCTACAGGAAGGAGATGCTATGAAAGTTAATTTATTACCTGTCTTGCAATAGTGATAAACTCCAAATAAAGTTATTCCACCTTGTCTAAGCCAGATTTCATTACATAATGTTGTCACCGGTGACTTTTGGCTACATTTATTCAATATCCATGTGTGAAGTTCATTGATGATTTTTGTCTGCTGTCCAGCACCCTCAGTCTAAATATACCAAGACAGTAAGATACTATCTCCTATAAAAAATTTAATACTGAAACCCATCAACTTAATTTTAAATTATGGCAATTATTTTTAACTGTGCTGAAAAGGAGTCAGCTACTGGTTTACATACTCGGTATAAAAGTATGAACCCATTATCTCTGGTTGTAATATTTCTTGTTAAAGGTGTGCTCACAAGAGGACAACTGGGCCTTGAGGAAATCATCCACCAGTACATTCGTTATGATGAGATACAGGAAGCAATTAATGTCCTGAGCACCATGAACTGGAACACCATGGGTCAGCGGTGCTTTATCTGCCTGAGTGCCATTTGCAACCACCTCCTTAAACAAAAGCTTACACCAGCCAGAGAAGGTAAGAGACTGTTTCTATTTCTAATGGATTTCTGTGGTGTCTTGGTAATTCATGTGCAGATTATGACTATGTATTTATTGACTGTATAAAGAAGACAGTAGTGAGACTCCACACAGACAGCCAGATTATGGTGCCTCCTAATCACATGTCGT
>VYZP01050099.1:1340-13595 GCA_013400635.1 Hypocryptadius cinnamomeus
CAGTTTTCTTTTGGGAATTATCCGATTTCAAGTAGCTTCATGAAACACCTAAACGCATGCATTCAGCAAAAGAGTGATTATTTCCTGGCCATTAGCCACATACATTCTGTTATGTGTCATGAATAAAATATGACTGTCAAATAAATATCCATCATGCTCCCTAACATTCACTCTCTAAGACTCGAAGCAAGTAATAAGACTGCTCAGTATCTAAAGGATTAAAAGTCCAGTTTAAACTGAATAGAGAAGTTTGCATTTCATAGATGGATTTTAATGAAAATGCCTCAGATTGCTTTAGATTTCAGCTTTAATTCAACCAAATGTGTCCTGGCCAAATTTTGTCGCAATCAATAGAAGGGCAAAAACACTGTGATATAAAAAGCTTACATGCTTTTAGCCACTAGAAGATACTGCCTTTCTCTGAAAACCTATTTGTAATGAAGACATCTGTATATATGTTTTCATGTATATGCCAATAAACACATATCCATATGGGTACTTATTATACTCAGGAAAAGTTGTCTTAAGTTGGCTTTAAAGAATGTGCATCTAAATGCCAGCACAAACTTGGAGTACATGTGAACTCCACAGCATTGCTCTCTACCCAGTTCCTCATCCAAACTGTCCACACAAATTACTCACATATTAACTTGATTGGTCTCCTGTTGGATATAATTTTTACTTCTACTGCTCTTTAAAGTACTTTAATAAAGAAAAAATGTAATAATAATAAGAACAATAATATGTAATCTCAGTCTCTTTAAATCTCTTTGTAAAATTCCATTAGATGCTTTTCCCCTCCATTACAACGCAAATAAAAATAGTTTTGGATCATAAAAGAGCAATACACAGTTAGGTTTGTGCCACTCTAAAAATACTGAGGAAAAATATTCCTTTGCATTGCCTTCTCACAGATTCCTTAATATTCATTTTCTTTAAATGTACAGTTGGATTTGATGATCCTGAAGGTCTTTTCCAACCTAAGTGATTCTATAATTCTGTCATTCCATTTAGCTGTTGCTTTTTTAATCTAGAGATAATCATGCTCAGCTGGAGCTATTGCAATCAGCCAGAAAGGTGGAAATATAAAATATTCTTCATGTTTTGACTGACACTTTTTCAAGCGTATTAATTAATTTATCTGATCTAATAATAGTTTAGATATTTAAGGCTTCTCAGATATTTAAGGCTTCTTAGATAAGCAGGAGGGCTACAACTAATTTTAGTGAGAACTTAGTTTTGATTTAATGAGTCAAATTAATCTCTGAGAGTAAATCAATTGAAATTAATGAAGCTGTTAGTGAGGAGATGTCTCTCTGGTATATATTTGGTCATCCATATTTGGCAGTTGATTTACAGAATAGAGTCTATTTTATGGAGGAAAACAAAAATCCTTTACCAAAAGAAACTATCCTGTGATCAACACTGCTGGCTTATACCATACTAAAAGGTCTTGTTTTTGTTAAGTCTTCATGGTGCAAAGTGAGGCTGCAGAAAGGTATCCTGCCCATCTCAAGCAAAGCAAGCAAGCATATGAGTGGGAAAGCAGTGTGCTAGACAAAGAGAATATTGTAAAAACACGGAAATACTGCTACTTACATCAGCATATCAGGCATGGAGCAGCATCGAGAAAGGTGAACATACCATTGATACATTAACATAATGAATTTCAGTTTCTATCAATGTTCTCATGCTCAGACATACTCTGACTTGAATAGTTGAATCCAATTAATTTTAAGAGACAAGCCTACATACTTACATAAGTACATGTAATTCCACTTAGTGTTTCAGTACATCTGGATTTCTGCACTGATTATAAAAGAAAAGCCTCTCTTCCTTCTTGGTTTCCTCTAAACTCTCTTGCAGATATAGATGGTAGGTTTTTTAATTGTGAAATCTAATCTTAGAATGTACTGGTAAAACCAGTCTTTTCATTTCTATGCAAGGATGCAGGATGTCTGAATCTGCCTACCCTATTACAATATGCAGAGTTCAATGGAGCTTTTACAGATCAATTCACAAAAGAAATATTGTGCATGGGAGCTAAAATAATTCTAAACTTTCCATAGCATTCTTTTGAAGAGGTGAATCCCAAAAGATAAATTCAATCATGAAAATGAAAACTTGTATAATTCTACACAAACAACAAATAAACACGTAAAAGTTCCCTTGATATTTTTTTTTCTTTTTGATAAGGCACACATGGATTTACAATAGTTGTACTTGGGGCTCTATAATTCTAATGCTGTCCTCAAAAGAAATTTCAATCCATACATTTTGTAGTTCAATAGCTCACTTGGTTGCAGGGTGACATGGATAGAACTAGAGACATTAACACACACTCTCTAACTGTGAACTCTGTGCTATTGACATTAGCTTTCATTAACAGCAAATATTTCTTCAGAGGTTTTATTTATCGGCTCATTTTATGTCTGTAAAGCCTAACAGATGTGTGTTACTCCAAAATGTCTCAATCACTCAGTCACAAGTGTATATGCCCTAATATATTTTATCTTTGTGAAGTGATGCTGGCTGACTGCACTTTTAGATATATGCTAAGCTTTACTGCATTGCAAATGGCCCTTTTAATTTGAACTTGAGTATATTCTAACTTTTACAGAATAAAATCAAAATGGAATCCCCAGTTCTTCAGAATATGATCAATTTACAGAATTAATCAAATTAACACAGGTTTCTGAAATCACAGCACATATGTGATTAAGCAATGCTGTACTTCTCTTGGAAATACATACTCTGATGCTAGGAAGAAAGAAAGGAAGAATCCAGATCTCAGCAGCAAAGCCAAATTTGTAATAACTCATTCCTGGGCAACTTTCACCATAAGCCAATTTTCTTAAAAGCTGCTAGGCAATATTTTTATTTCAGGGCTATCCTCAATAAGCATTTCATGACTTTTTAGAGCAAAAATAGGCTAATTGGCTTCACTTCCATACTTATAAAAAAGATAATAACAATACCTTCTAGAGGTAATGAGAATTTTTATAAGCATATTGGTTAGTGAAGTACTTAATTAGTAAAAAGCATCACAAGGATGCACAAACAATCACACTGTTTAGGCCTTCCTCTCCTTTATAGTTCACACACACAGAGGTACACATGATTCCATATAAACAAGGAATAGTTTTAGTTTATTTCACGTCTTCATCTGAATGCTCATAATAAGTGAGTGTTGAGCAAAAATAGCAGCAAGAACATTTTAATTGTATGGAAATAATTTACCATTCACACAAAGTAGCCATGTGACTTTGTTTTGATTTTTTGACTTGTTTTATGATCTGTCTCTTCTGCCAGTCAGATAAATTCAATAAAAGAAATAGAGAAAGTAAACCAAAAACCCATGGATTATGTTAAACTTTCACATGATGTTAAGAAGCTGTCCCAGTTATATTCATCAAAACACAGATCTTGACATTTCCAAAAAAGTCACCTTGTAGGAACTGTTCCTTATAACAGACTTATCACATTTTTTATACAATATGCAAGTCAGTATTAAATGCTAGGGGAAAAGAGCTCTCAAAGAGTTTCTATCCCTATGTTCACCACATTTAAGCTTGCATTTCAGTAACTTTTTTGGTGGGTTCCTTCTCAGTCCTTCAATTGAGTAGTTTAAATTCTTTTAGTATTTGAAAATTACTGCCTGGTCAGTAGAAACTTCAAAATGTAAAGCCTCCCACACCATCACCATCTAGATATACTTTAGAATATTCACTCTCATAGGAATAACTAGTTTTCAAAAATGTTAGGATCTTTGGAGCTATAAAAAATTTTTCAGGGCAAAAAAGTCAGGATCCTCTAAAAGGCTGCATTTGTGGTATGGTTTTATGTATAACACATTCACTGCAGAGGAGAAAACACCTTGTTTCCTGGATGGTCATAGAATGAATCAAGCTCATTTTGTTTTACACACTACTGAAGTTTCAATTATTTGCTATCTTGCTGAGCTACCCTAACTGCAATAGTAATCATCCTCCTCACACTAATGTTGGTTCTGTAATAATAGATTTCTTCAGAAGGTCAAATGCACAATAAATGATTTTAAAGGGAATGGAAGGAATTCTTTTTACATTAACTCATAAATCTTAGCATACTGAATATCTCAGTTCATTTTAAGTCCCTTTGTGAATAACACTCAAAAAAACCCACCTGCCATTATTATTATTTTGATAATATTTAAATAATTGATTTATAATATTTTTCTGACTACATGAAAAAGAGAGATATCTTTCAAGAGAAGTAATAAGATTTAGTCTTTTTTTCAAAGACTGTTATAATTTAGATAGAAAACTTTAAAACACTAGTAAAATAATGTGAGGACAAGTATCACTGAAAAAATGCTTTTAATATTTTCAATTTTTTTCATTAAAATGCTTAATGTTTTTCATAGTATTTTATTTTTACTTTTTTTTTTTTTCCCCTGTTTCAGTCTTTGGGCTATTTTGGAGCTAGTACTGTGTTCTTCTCAAGAGTAAGTGACACAGCTAATGTGCAGACTCTTATAGACTATCTTTTCTGTATTTTCCCGCACTGTTTCTCTTTTTTAATCTCCAGAACAACTTGTTGAAAGATAAAAATAATCCTTTGGTGCAGATACCACAGCCAAGCTGTTAACTTCCATATGGGAGCAGTACTAGACACCAGACTGATGCTCCTCCACCTTGCTTACCATTCCTCTCATCCCACAGTTACACAGTTGCTGGCTCCAGAGATAGAAGTAGCCCCAGACTGAATGTCCTACGGACCTTACCATCCTAAGTGACATGGGAGATTAATTCCTTTGTGCTGTGGTGATTAAGTTTACCCAGATTTTCTTTGACATTTGCCTAAACATTACCAATTCTGCAAAAGATGATGGAACCACTACTAGTTTTATTTGTCCTGCTTTACTAAGGAAAAAAACAATAAGGTTCAAATACCTACTAGTGACATGCATGCACAAAACAACTGCAAATTTGCTAAAAGCATAATGTTCTTGCTTGCTTTACTCCTGAACAGTCACGGGAAACAATGAATTAGTGCACATCTAGAACTGAGATCAGGTATCTGGGAGATCCTTTCTAAGAAATTCATTGACTATTTCTTAGCTATCTGCCTAAGATAGATTTTGGGAAGAGTTTTCATTTATTATACTTCCTTTTTAGGTTCTTCTCTGAACAAAGATAAAGTTGCACAAAATTCAACCAAAATCTCTTAAATATTTTTAAATCAAGTACAAGATTCCCTATTCATAATTATCACTAAAAGATATTAAATTTCAGTATATATTTTTATGTGTTTTAAAATACAAAAATATTTCATATTAAAAAATGAAAATGTTCTATAGTCATGTAAAAATACAAAAATTTTTTTGTAGGAAAATAAAAATGCCCTGTAATCAATACTTTATTTTCATAGCTTCATATTCCTCATACTTTGCCTCAGTTGAGTATTCATCATAAAAAAATCATTATTACTGGCTATACTGTGATCTATGTATGTCTAATACCTTGATTTGTTTTTACTTCTCCAAAGTCAAGTAAAAGACAAAACTCACAAAATGGTAATTCCAAGTGTTCAACATTACATAAAGCTCTAGTATTTATCCTGCTTACCTTCTATTCTGTTTTTTTTTTTTTTTTTTGGTGGTTTTGCTTCTGCTGGGGTTTTTTGTGTTTTGTTTGGGTTTTTTCTTTTGGCTTTTTTTTTTTTCTCTATGACTTTATTTATTTTCTCAGACTATTATGTGCAATATCATGCTTCAGCGATTTGAAGGGGTACACGGAGCTTCTTTTCCCTGTGACTTTCAGGAACTGCTTTAATTTATTATATCTTTTCTTTGTTTGCAACACACATTCCCTGAAAATAAAAATACAATAAAATAAAAAATATAAAATAAAATAAATTTTTTAAAAACCGTCAAGATTGAAATAAAATCAATGGTTAGTCATTCAGATTTTCTAAACTTTTACTAACATTCCCCTATGAGAGGGACCAATCTGATTTTTCTTTATGCCCCAACACGTGTAGCACACGAGGTGACAAATGCCTGCAGGGGCCGTGCCCGTGCCGGGAGCCCCGTCCCCGGGGAGGCTTCGCCTGGCAGCCGAGCGGGGCAGAGAAAGCTGCCGCGGCCGGGCTGCAGCGACCGCCCTTGCCGGCGGGGCAGATCCCCTGTGCCCGGGGGAAATGCCCAGGAAATCGGGCTACGCGAGGAGCTTTAGCACATAAACCCAGCGAATGCAGCGCCACGAGCCGGGCTCATTTCGCTCGGGCGGCAGGAGGGACACGCAGCCGCTGCTGCTCGGGAATCGCGCCCGGCCCGCCCCGGGAGCCGCGCAGGCTCCGCGCAGCTCGCGGCGCACACGCTCCGCCCGCCGAGCTGCGCCCGCAGCGCCCGCGAACAGCGGCGGCCTGACAGCCGGGTTCCCTCTCTGCCGCTCTTTTCTCTTCCTTGCTCCCTTTTCTATTCCCCCTTGGTAGGAACACTTATCTTCCTTTATCAATAAACAGTTCTCAGATAAAGTATTGCTGTGTTTGTGCTTTACTTTCGTCTGAAAAATCTATGAGAAAGAATCCTCCCCGACTCCCCTTTTACAGCGGGACAGGACACCCCAGAACTGTCAAGTTCCTGGTAATGTTGTGTTTCCTTTTTGTAAGTTAGTGGAGACATAGCTGTTCTTATATTGATTGCATCCATTACAATGTAATGATGCCCATCTTTCTGTTCATTAAAGCTGATCTCTGTACAGGTGACAGAATCACAGATTGGTCAAAACTGGAGGGGATTAGTGGACGTCATCTAATTTAACCTTCCTGCTCAAGCACATCTGTGCACTTGAGCCAGGAGGAAGTAGTCCTGAAATACTGACCAGCTCTCTTGGACCCCTCTTACCTGTAAGGTGTGTTCCGATGCTATCCTTCTGCATAGGTCCCTGAAGAGGTCATGGTTGGATCTTCTGGAGTCCAAGGCCTCTGATTTTAGGTTGTTTTATGGCAAAACTAGCTTCCCGAAAAATGTAAGTTATTATTTTACTTTTGCCAAACATATGTGCATTACCCCATGTTCTGGTTTTGACTGGAATAATTTTATTCATAGTGACTGGTATGGGGCTGTGTTTTGTATCTGTTCTGAACACAGGGTTGATGATGTAGTGATAATTTTGTTCTTGCTGGGCAGGGCTTACAGCGAGCCAAAGCCTTTTTCTGCTGTCTGCACTTCTGTCTGCACTTGGCAAGGAAGTTGGGTGTGCATGGGAGGTTAGGAGGAGACACAGCCAGGACAGGTGACCCAAACTGACCCCAGGGATATTCCAGACCATGTGACTTCATGCTCAGTGTATGAAGTGGGGGGAAGAAGCAGAAAGAGGGTGGCATTTGGAGTGATGGCATTGGTCTTCTCAAGTAACCATCGTGTGTGATGGGGCCCTGTTTTCCTGGGGATAGTTGAACATCTGTCTACCCATGGGAAGCAGTGAACTAATTCCTTGGTTTTCTTTGTTGATGTCCCTATTAAACTTTTTCTCAATCCATGCCTTCCCTAGCTTTTACCCTTCCAATGTTCTCCTCAATCCTTTTGGTGGGGAAGAGAGCAAACGGCAGTGTTGTGCTTGATTACTGGCTCAGGATAAAGCATGAAACCCCCCCATGATAATGTCATCAATATATTGCAGGTGTTCAGGACCTTCATCCTCTTCCTTTGCGCTCTGTATCAGTCCATAGCAATTGGGGCTCTGTTACCACCCCTGGGGCAATTGATTCCAGATGTACAGACACCCCAAAAGTGGTCTGCACCCTATGTTATTAACATTGTTCTGGTCTCAAATCCAAAACGTAGCCCCATAAAAGCCACAGTGAGAAATTTACCTCTTTCCTAGCCAAAGCCAGAACAGTAGCTAAACACTTTTCTTTTAAATGACAAATCACTTTTTTTTTTTTTTTTGCCTGGATGCTAGTAATTTACCATGTTGTCTTTTTTCCTTATTATCCCAAACTTCTTTCCTCAGTAACATACCAGTCTTACATACATTTATTGAGAAAATCTCACTCAGTGCCATTGCAGAATATTGATCACAATGCATCACAGGTAAGCTGAGAAACAACATACTTACATTACTTAAATTAATAAAACATCCAGAACACTTAATATTTCTACTATAGTACCAGCATTTTATTTCATCAACATCTAGTGAAAAAGAGTCAGTATAATAGATGCTTCTGTAGAAAAGGTTTTCCTGAAAAATGCTAAGCATTGGTAGTTGGCTATTGCATTGCAGAATTTGCAATTAACGTATAACAGCTCTTAGTCTTTGACTAGTAAGCATGACAATAGTATAGTAATGCTCTCTGCTGCAGTTTGAGTTCTGGGTTTTTCTTACGCAAAAATACTTTATTTTAAAATATTTTGTGTCCTTTCTTCTTTAGCCACAGAGAAGTAGTCTTAAAACAGAGTGGTTAAGACTGTTGATTGCTTCGCTGCATTACAACTAGCTTGTTGGCATTAATCAGAAAGTACTATATGATTCATTAGCTGTGAAAGGCTTTAAATAATTGATTTGCAGCATGGGGGATTAACATGGAATCTCATTAACCAAGAAAGTTTGCTATAGTTTTCATTTAAGTAGAACTTATGCTTTGGAGATTGCTTGATAGGGGAAAAAAGCTATAGCTGTCTCAACAGAAACTCAGTACTGCCAATATTACAAAACTTCCATCATATTATGTACCTTTTTTCTTAATAGTTGAACATATGTCTGATATTATAGCAAACCTGTGATGCACATTGGACACATTGTTTGATTGAAATATGTGGTTGATGGTTTTAATTATATTTTTGTTTATTTGTTTTGCTAAAGATTATGTGGGTTAGATGAAACTTGCTTAGATTGACTATAAATATCAGAATTTTTTAATGCCAGTGGGGAGTTCAAGTCTCATGGATTAAACTACTCTGAGGTCCTGGATATTTTACTAACAAATGAGAGCAGGAAGTGGGTTACCGAGTGTAGACGTTTTCAAAGACATGTTCCTCTGTTTCACATCTGCATCTTTCTCCTTAATATCTGCTTTTTCAGTGTTGCAGATCAGTTTCCTGAGGAGAAGAAACCCATTGCTTATATGCTGTGTCTATTCTAGGGATTTTTTCTTTTGTTGAGTTCTAACACCAGTGACCTGGAAAAGAGTTAGTTGAACAGAATTTTCTATATCTTTACCTGACTCATATCAGAGATATTCTAGAAAATAATTATTCTGATTCTTGCACAGTCTCTTTTTTATCATTAAATAAATGTATTTACCAAATTTGCTACTACTGTGTTAAAGCATCCCTCTAGGGTGTAATAGAAGAACAAAAATATTTTTTGAAAGATTAGTATTTTTCAGTAATCTATTTATCAAAAAGTGCTTTCAATTTTATCAACATTGTCTATCAGAAGATTATGTAGGGTTCCATAATGTCAGATCAGTTTTGTCCAGCCTTCCTTTTTATATCTGATATCTGCCATTTTTCAGTCATTATAAAAAAACATAAAATAATCTGTTCATAGAGGAACTGTCTTCCTCCAAGTACTTAATGACTGGTGCATGCACTGAAGCATAAGTGTTTCTATCCCTCCTAGGCTTTTCACACATCAAGCACATATGATCCATTTCTACACAGCTAAGCTTTTTTGGTTACTAGTTATTACTACATTATTGAATCAAATTTCTTCTTCCTTCCATGTCCACGGCAAATTTTGCCTTCAATACTCTTTCCCTAATGAAACAGCCTGTATTACTAGTGATTTTTTCTTCTTTTTTTGAAATGGTGTGGATCAAACTGTATACACTTCTTTACACAGACATTTTTTCAAATTCCATACAAACTTATATGTGCAATTCTACTGCACCACCTTTACACTTTTCTATGCTATTTACTTATTCTTTAAACCCTAACTCAGGAATATTTTATTGGATTTTTTAGCTCACACGGACCAAGTGATGGTTCTACAATGACCTACCTCTTTTATTTATTTTTTCTTCCCTTAAATGATGGATATTTACTAGAAGGGGGAGAGAGCAGGGGGAAGAGTTTTGTATTTGCCTAGGTGTGTATTGATTTAATTGTGTATTTGACCTCTTTATTTAGGTTTCTTTCCTCTGTCTGGTTTTATAACCTAAACAATTCCTGCTCTTTTTCTGGTGCTAGCAGAGTAGTAGAACTTTGGTTTGGGATACTGACGATCTACTAACTGTTGGATAAAGCAAAAACACTCTAACTCTTCAACACATTGTAAATTTTATAATCTTTTCTTGATATCATTTTCTGTATGACTCAATTAAATCCTGGAGTTTTTTATGCCTGCCTACATTTGCATAAGAAACGAGAAACATTTTAGAAAAATACCATGAAAATTTTTTCATTTCTAATTTCTATATTTTCTCTGTTAATCTAACAGTATAATCTGAAATTTGGCATTAAGGTATATTATGAAATTTTTAGTGTAATTCTGTAGTTTCTGTTTTGATAAGCATCATATTAAACAGTTTGGATAGAAGTGTTAGCTATGAGTTTTTACGTTATTCATGCTATCAGCTCACATACAATTCCAGCACAACTTTTATGGTGTTTTTTATCATTTTATGGGAGGATCACAGGTCCTCAACGGGCAGTTTTGATCCACTGCCCTCCTAATATGTAGCATTACTATTTTTACGAGAAAGATGATTTAGAACAAGGAGCAGCAGGCTGGAAAAAATAAAATAAAAAACAATATAAGAAGACCCTAAACAGGAATGGTTATGAACATAAAATGATCTCACTTCACTGAGCAATCTTCAGTAGAGGTGAGGTTCCTTAGAACAGAGGAGTCAAGGATTTGACACTGCTGCTGCATAATATATGCTTCTATTGCCATTAGTCTGACAGGTCTTGTAAGCAGAAATTCTATTCTGTATCTCAAAAAGGTCACCATTGAAAATTCAGGTACAAAAATTAATGTAGCAATGTGTAACTCGCTTAATTCTTTTTTTATGAACTTCAGCAAAATAATTATCTTCAACAACTTGTTCCAAGTAAATTATTGTGATTTTAACATTGTGGTGCTATAGAACAGCTTGTTTACCTACATTTAAAGAGGATAAAATATAGAAAATTAAACATGTGGGACATACTTGTGTCTGTACTATCTGTTCCTGTAAGACAGAAAAATAGACAAAATTAATAAAATAAATCCAATTGTTTTTTGAAATGTTCTAGATGTTTAAGAAATATTTCTCCCTACTAAACAAGATTCAGTATAACTAAACCTTTCAAATTTAATTAAAATGTATTACAGCATATATTTTTTTCTCTGTTCTATCACAGACTGAATCTTATCTAATCTTAATAGAATCAGGTCAAAAAATCTCCCATTTTGTGAAAGCTGAATAAGGATAAGAATAGCATTGCATCTTACACCTGTTTTCAAGTTAGGAGCAAAAATATCTGATGTTAGCCTCATGAACTAGGATATACATTTACTTCAATAAATAGGTTCAAAACTTGTTTTATTATTTATTCTTTTGGGTTTAATACTTTAATATAGTCTTGAAATTATAATATTATGTGCAAAGCAATAGTATAATTATGCTGTTATGACATCCCATTGTGACATAGTATGATTTAATTTTTACTTTGTGATTATGATTCTCTTCCATCCCTTTCTTTCTAACACATTGAAATATTTTAAAAGAGGGGAAAAAATAAGGAATTTGGGAGGGACATAGAGGCCACCCTTGCCAGGAAGAAACTAAGGCATGGAAATGGAATCTGTGATTTTTTTCCCGCCCTGTTTTGCTTTTGTGATATTCTCTCACTGGGAAAGTTATTGATTGTGCATTTGATGAAGCAGCTTTTAAACTTAATAATTCTTCTGCACCATTTCCCTTTTCCTTAATATGAAAGCTACCTGAGACAGTGAACATTCAATAAATAAACTGAATATGTTTGTCTTTGGGGTAAGGAAGAAACATTATTAATGTTGATCCTTTGTTAATGTTCTTGAAGCCACCACTACCTAAAACAATGTTGATGTTCTCTTCCCTTTCATCATGTGTTAAATTCTGTAATTTAAATTGTTTAATGATAACTAATGAAACTGTGGCCCATGTAAAAATACAGCTAAATTTCTTATGAATTTCCAAAGTGATTGATGTGAAAGGAGAAACACCACACTCATTGGTATTATGTGGCATCATAAAAAAAAAAAATCAGTAACTTAAAGTAGCTATTGACTGGTTTTT
>VYZP01050101.1:0-12118 GCA_013400635.1 Hypocryptadius cinnamomeus
TCAGAGGGAGTTCTTTTTTTGTGTGTTGGTATGGAACTGAAGTTGAATTGTAGCCTCTGAAAGTGTAGCGTTTGTGAGTACCTCTCTTTGCCTGCTGGAGATGTTCATTCTCTCTTTCCTCAATTCCAAGACCACATGCAGGTCCAAAGCACCACACAGAACCTGGGAGATGGTTACAACAGCCTATAGAAGAATTGAATGGATAAGGTGGCTCCCTAAGATAAGGGTACTACCAAAAAAAGATGTGTCATTTTCTCCTGTGCTTACTAGAGACATGTCTTTTCTTCTAATTTTTACAATGAACATTGAGCAGCTTAAATAAGACATCCTGTTGTGCAAGGAAGGATACATGAGAAACTTGTCCACGGAGCTCACAGGCAAGCAATCACCCTGGTACTGGCCAGGGGTAAAGAACTGGGGGGAAATTCCCTAAAGCCCTTGCCAGGAGGATTCAAACCTCCTGCAGTTACTGATGGCTGTGTGTGCAGAAAAGCAGATGGATGCTGACTCCTGATCAGGCTCATGCAGAATATTGAGAAAAGAGCAGTAAGGGTAGAGGAGGGATAAGCTGAGGTTCTTTTGCACATTCATGAGTGAGAGCAACCTTAGACTGCAGCTGTCCAGACAAAGGAGATAATTTAAACACTGTTTCAGAAGGCCCTTTTTAATTTTTTGAGGGGCAGATGCCTGCTATAAATAAATAATAAACTGCAGTCAGAATGCTTGGAGTTATGCATATTGTAAATCTCCTCCCCTGGGAAGGTGAAACATGTAGAGATCCTTTATTCACTAGATTAAACACCCTGAGCTGTAGCATATTGTGTTTAAAGTCATACAGAATGCATTATCTTCTCTATCCTGAGCACCATGAGTCCGCTGAGAAGATGTGGATGGCAGCAGCCAGGCTCTGCCTTGGCCCCTCTGCAGCACTAGGGGACATTGTGTTTTCTTTTTAAGTGTATCAGGACTGTCTGAGAATTCAGAAAGTCAGAAACTGTGCCAAACTGATAAATAGCCATCTTTGCATATTTTGTGACTATGCATAGTCTTATTTGCATAAATAACAGATGAACATCCTAATGAGCTGAACTTAAGCCTGACAAGGTGGCAGCCTGGGATAAGCTTTAGTGCTGCATGAGTTGCCACGCTCCTCCTGCAGGCAGCTCCCTGCCTGGTGCTTGGGGAGTTTTGGCTGCTTGCTGGAGAGTGGTGAATGGTTTCCTTGCACATGAGTTGGGAAGCTCTGCATGGTTTGGAGCTCCAGGATAAAATGCTGCTGCTAGATGGGTCCACAGAAGACTGAGATCTGCCTGCTTTTTGCCAATACCTGAGGATTATCTGCAAGCATGGGTCACCTTTAGCTACAGCTTGTGCTTTGATCGCCTCAGCTTGCAGCAAGGCTGTGAGGGCAGAGAGGCTCCAGCTGTCTCTTCCTGCTGTTCTCTGACCTTGGTAAGGAAACTCTGGGCCCAAGAGCAGGGCTGCATGCTTCACTGCATAGTTTTGGTCACATGAGTCATTGGATTGTATGAGATTGGCATCCAACATGGACTGGAACGTAGATGAGTGTGAGAACTGCCTCTGCTTGTGTGCAAGGTGCAATGCTGCTGAGACATGGGTGTCTGAGCAGTTCAGCAAAGTCCAAAGACAGCAGATAAGTTCTCAAACATGATACAGCTGCACTAACTAAGCACTCTGCCCACTCCCTTCACATGGCTAATTAAGTTGGCTCAGCTCCTGCTGATATAGCTTTCACTTCCAGAACCTGGGATCTCTCCTCTCCCCTCCACAGAACTGCATAGATTTTGCCTTTCCCCTCTCATACCAATATTTAGTTGTGTAAGAAACATCCAGACCACATATGTTTGCAATTTTCTATTACTTGCTAATTGAATTAAAAAAGACAAACCCCAAGAAAATGCATGCAAACTAAACAAATGAAAAAAAATAGCTTGTATTAAATGATGAAGATAATCTATACTTCATACAGCAGATATCTACCTGATATTACTAGCCTATAGCACATATTTATTCAATAGCCAATACCTCCACCCACAAGCACCCCCAGCTGGGGACAGGAAAGACATAACAACTTGTATCCTATGTCTCACGGTAAAATGTATTATAAAATTCAGCAGAAATCTACATTCTCTTTGCTAGAATCATTGGAATGAATTTCAGAGAGAGTTTTAACTGACATGTAGAATTAAATGGTCATTCAGTTCCTGGTTTGTGAGCTTATCTAGAAAGAGAGAATGACCCAATAAAACCCTAGAAGTTAATGCTACTGATTCAATAGAGCATCTCGCCCTTTTGCCAAGTGGTTCCTGGAGAGACATTCCTGTGGGAGTACCCAGTCAGTACTCAGTGTACTCACTCAGTACTCACTCAGTACTCACTTTCTAGAAATGAAAATTCATATAAAGGGAACAACCCAGATGTGTCTGGTTTTTTCCACTCATTAGTAATATCACTGCAAATATGACAAAACAAGTTTTCACTTAATAACTTCCTTGAAAATAATTTTCTAAAATTTCCTTTTTCACCTGCTCAGGAACCTACTCTTTCCTCCCTTTCAAGAGGATTTAAGCAGCAAAAGTTTTCTAGCTTTCTTTTTGCCTATGAGTTCAGTAAATATCATACACATTTAAGAAGGTGTTAATCTATGTCCCTCAGTGCTTTTGTATTAAATTGAAACAAAGTGTCCACAGCAAATATTGCTAAATGCAATCCTAATCAATGCAAGGAAAGCCACAATTTGGCCTTGTACTGCTAAACCCATAAGAGCACTGCTTAAAGGACAAAAAAGGCAGTATTTCACTCCTGATAAGGAGTAAGACAGGTTAGCTCCATCCAATGCTATCATCAATGGTCTGTTTAGTCATGTATCTAACCTGAGCCCCAGTAGAATCAGTAAAATATCCACCAGCTGGATTGCTGCTAAATAACTTTATGAATGTGGAACTGAAAAAGTCAGTCACAAGCAGTAATCTGCTCATCTCTGGCAAGAAAGCTGAGAGAATTCCAGCCAAGGAAACTGGAATTTAATAAAATAGGAGCATCAGGGCATGATAGTTAATCATCATTTTGTGCTAAGGTCCATTATCCTTTCAAAAGTCATTACAGTGCTAAGATACCGAGAACTTTCTTGCTTTCTTGCTTTTTATTTCAAAATTAAAATGAAAGAAAAATTATCACTTCCATCTGGCTTTGCAGTTCTACAAACTGAGCTATCAAAATCTGCCATTAACATATTTATCACATCTGTCTTCACAGCAAAATGAAGACTTATCTGGAATTAAGTTGATAAAACATGAGCTGCATTTCTCAGCAAATGAGTTTTCCTGCAGTGTCTCCTTTCCTTCTTCATAAGTATTTCTTTTCTGCTTCCAGAGCATTTTTCACATTTTTGGCTCTTTTATAGAGTAGATTTAACACAACTATTTCTGCTGTGTAGCAAGAAATTAACCTTCCTAAACAAAAGCATACTAGAAAATGCACATTGGACAGCCAGGAAAGAAGAGGTAAGAACAGACTTCAGGAATTAACAATCTTTTGGCTCTAGAAATGAGGAAGAAAAAAGAGGATCATTAGTGGATGCATAAATGTGCATATGCAAACATAAGGAGAAGGGTTTCTCTCTGGCAGGTGTGGAATTGTGGTTGCTGATGCTGCACCTGTGCTTCCTCTTTCTCTCTTTTTTCCTGTCCCCACAGAGAGGGTGTTTCCCATTCCCTGGAATCTCACCTTCCACCCTCTCTTTCCCCCTCCTTCCCCTACCTATTCTTTCTCGCTGTCATTTTCCAGTAGCTTTGTAAATAATACGTGAACGCTGGAAGTACAGCTCTACAAATTGAAGACCACCCCATACTGTCATTGTGGCCAATTTCCTAAAGTGTCTCAAAATCCTATCCCCATCACAGCCTCACCTGGTGAATCAGGCCCCAATTCCCTCCAAGTCCTTGTGCTCCAGCTTCTTACTTCTCCAAGAACCATGTCCGCACTGTGCCATGGGTTCCTTTCCCTCCTAAGACCCATCATGTGACAGACATGCCTGATTTCCCCCAGACCCATGTGTTTGGGTGCCCCGTGCTACACTTTCCATGTGCCCTTCACCTCACCCATAACCTCTATGATATTGCTTCCCCAGTCTTCTGTACTGCTTTCAACAGGCTTGCTTTTTCCTGTTCCTCGCTTCTTCCCAACACGTCTCCTCTTCTTGCTCTTCTCTCATGCGGTGAGCTGAAGCTGAGGTCACAGGCATAAAGGGAGCTGCAGGGACATCTCAAGTTACACACAGGCTTTTGTTGCCTTCCCCAGCAGCATGTATGCCAAACCTCAACACAGGATCAGTCTCCTGCTAGGATCTTATGGGAAAGCAGCATGAAGCAGCATGTAGGTGCTGACAAGCGTCAAGCACTTTGATTTTCTTGTGGCTGGACAGTCCAAGCTGAAGGATTTTATATTGATGCAGAGATCCTTGTAGCTGTGTTTGGATCTGGGCACCTGTGACCATTTTCTGGAAAGCCTATCCATACATTATACTATGCTGGGCTGAAGTCTACACATGTGCCATCCCATTTCACCTCCTGGGGTTTTCTGCAGAGGAAACCAAGCAATGCTGGCTGTAGACCAGGACTGCTGGGTACCCTGTGGACTCTGAATGAACCAGCTGGACAGGGTTAGAGGAACTGGAAACCTTAAAGCCCAAGCTAATGAAGGACTGGAGTTTTCCTGATATTCTCGGTACTCTCTTTTCCTTTTATAAAATACTGAAAGCTTAAAATTTCCACAGAGAATTGTAAAGTCTGCAGTAGGCACTCACTGGGGTTTGATGTTAGTCTCAAATCTGAAATACAGTGGGGAAGATATCAGTGTGCCTGCCAGAAGGACAGACAGCACATAATTGCCTGAAGAAACAATCTGAGGTGTAAGTCTCATTGCAGAAAGGCATTAGTGTTACAGGAAATGCTGATATAGAACATGGAATTAAGGAAGGTACAGATGAACATTTGGATTTGCTGACTGATGAAAATGCCAACTGGTTAAAAGCAAATTGCTTAATTTAGAGCTAAGAATGAATTACTTGGAGAACAAAGAGAAAAGAAATATAAAAATAAAGAGGATGCCCAGAAGAAATAAAAAATTGAACCACATGAAAATATGGAACCCTTGATAAGAAGGAAAATCCTGAAGAGAATGTGTGAGCCAAAAGCCATTGAAGTCAATAAGGAAAGAACTGGCTGGCACATTTTTTTTCCTGTCTCACAGAAAGCACATAACATAATAAAACACACAGAATAACAAAATCGTATAATTATGTATAATTCTGAAGCAGGACAAAAAAAAGTAGAAGAATAAATCTAAAATTTGAGGAACAACTGCAGCAGAATAACTCTCCAAAAATAAAATTTAGGGAGTGGGGGCACAGAAATGTCTTTTTTTTCAACTGGGGTTCCAAGAAGCCTGACTTCACACAAAGGTGGTCTGCAGGCTGCATTTTACTGTTTGTCCTTCTCCTCACAGCAAGAAAATTGGAAAATTAAGTTTGTGGATAGCTATGTGTTGATGCACTAGCTGTTGTGGACTGTGTTTTAGCCTTCTGTTTGGAATCACTAAAGAGTTTTCCAGTTTAAATTATCCAGTTTAGATTATCCAGAGATAATCTAAAGCCCAGCAAATTTCCAGCAGGAAGCAGAGTCCCCGTACTCCTGCAATGCCCGTCTGCAGCAGTGGCAATGACCAGCCAGGCAGCTCCCAAGGATGCCACAGAACCAGCTGCCAGGGCTCTGGGCAGCTCCCAGCCTCTCTGACTCCATCCCTGCTCAAACACCTTCAGGAACTTTGCTGGGCTCTGAAGGCCAGGGGTGGCCTGGGGTGGCTGGTGTCCCTGCTGGTAACCCTTTGGACCCCTTATTTGTGGGAATGGGCCTTGGGGTGCTCTAACCACCAGATTAGGCCTGGGAACTGTGTGGAAAGAGATAGTTGGCACAGGTTGAAACGAAGTCCAGTGATGTTTTCCAGGTACTGTGTAATCAACTAGTGTTGATAGAGCCACTGCTAAAAAACTATGGGAAAAAAAAGATGAAGCTTCACTAAAGTCACTTGAATGTTGTGTGTGGTCAGTGTAAGGGACAGCACTGACATTGCCCATCCACATTATGCATTCTTTCATGAAATTCAAGATTTGGCAGTACTGTCAGCTGAGCACTCTGCTAATGAAAGCATTCCAGAAGGTTGGGATTATGCTTTGAAATATATCCCCCATGACAAGAAATGAGAAAGTTGCTGTCAGTGTGACAGCAGGGTCACATCCTAAAACACCTGTAGCCATGGCTCACTTTTTTCAGAGTCCTTGCAGTGAGGAATTGAGTGATTATCAAGAAACAGAGTGCTGTAGACGGACTCATCAAATCCATTAAAATTTGTAATGACTGTCTAAGCCCTGGGCTTTCCTTCTTTACTTTTTGAATGTGTCCATGGATACGGCATAAAAAAAATTATGATGAGGGAGCTTTTAAGGGCTAAAAAATAATGTATTTATTGTCTCTATCACCATTTTTTTTTCCTTTATGTATAGAGGTGTATCATTTACACTGAACTTTTTCGAGGTATTTAGCAACATTTTGGTCTTGTTTTGCCTCAGAACATGAAATAATTTTACTAGCAAATAGATGGCATGGCAGTATGTTGTGACATAGTGGTTCAGATTTTCTTTTCTTTTTTTTTTTAACACAGAATAACAAGAGGAGTAAAAATGCACAGAGTATTTGAGTCTGTTGTGATTCCTGTAGTGCCACTGAAAAACCAGAGCAGTGATCCCAGGCTTGCAATGACTGTAGGCAGTGGCTTGTATCAATGGTCCACCTGAACTAGTGTCATGGAGTCTAAGTAGAGGGTCACTTAATAGGAGTGACAAAAAAAAAAAAAAAAAAAAAAGGAAAATAAAGAAAGCTCTTTGCTAGTTTGTGTCATGTCATGGACCACCCTGATGGAAAACACTGGTGATGAACTCTGCTTAGACCCTGCTTTAGTTTGGACTCTAAATTACCTAGAGTTGAAATTTGATTAATAAACCAGGATAAAGCTATTCCCAAAGCATCACTTTTAAACTTTAAATTTAAGAGTCTTTGAAAAAGTAAATAATATTCTATGTGTGAAATGAAGAAACCATATCTGGAAGGTACTTTAAGGGATCCATCTGTTTTGCATAAGTGGTAAATGCACGTTCTGCAGTATTAATGAGTAAAAAGTGGTTCAGTTTGCTTGTGAATTACTGTCATTTGAAGGGAAATGTGCCAAGCAATTGAACAGTAGCTCTACAAGAAAATTCTGGCCGTGTGAGGAGAGGGGTCCAGAGGAGTTCACTAGGTCTGTTTGCATCATCACTTCTGCAAATGCTGCTTCAGTGACCACAAGAAAATCACAAAAATATCATTGCCTCCAGATACATGAAGAAACTGCCAGGTGTGAAGAGGGATTGTGGATTTACAGCTCATTAGTTACTTTATATGGATGCTTAAAGCTCAGGTAAATGCAAGATACATTGCCTTACTTTCAGTAAGGGTCAGAGCTATCCCACATTTACTCTGGAGCAGTAAGCACACAGACAGTTGCCATGGAGTATTAAATGAGCTGTAAATCCATGCTCATTTACTAGGTGGCAACTTGTTCATGTAGCTGTCTCCTCTGCCTGTGAAATGGGACACGATGCTTCATTTTCACATCTTGGATGTTTGTATAGACAAGAATGATTTTTCTATATGCAGAATTTTTTACACTGGCTACTGCAATAGCAACACCAGTATTATCAGAAAAATAATACAACAATGGAATTACTGGAGATTAGTACATTTTAGCCTTATTTAAAGTTTTTAGCTGGAAGTTAATCTACAAAAGAGGTGAAAAAAACAAGTGACAGTTGTCTAGGACATTCTGAAGTGTGTGTACTTGAAAGAGGAAGAAACAAGAAAGAATAACTTATTTAAGAACTTGTACCATAGCAAGGTGTTAACCCTGAGGCTCACTAACACCTTTGAGGGATCAGTCTTTTGTTAACCAATTTATAGTTTATTCCAATATTATACACAGGTCTTTGTGCTTGTCTCCTGCATCTGCTGTGGTCTATCTGGTGTCTTTAGCCTTGTCTTCACCAGCTGGCTTACAGAAGGTAGCAGTTAGTTTCAAGACAAGGAGAGTTATGGATGGAAAGTCAGACGTTTCTTATAACACCTCCATAAATTTGCCCAGCTTGTGGGACTTTGGCAGATGATAACATTAAACTAAGAGTTTCGTGTTAAAGGTTAACTTGTGCAAGCACGAAAGGTGTCAGCAAGGGAAGAAAATGAGGAAAGAGATAGCTACAGTACAGGTTACATCTAGCTAGCTAGCTAGCTCTCTATATATCTATGTATCTGTATCTTATATTGATAAACCATACGTGTATAAAAGGAAATCAGACCTAACTGATGATGTATAAATAAATGCTGGGCTAAAAGGTTATTTTTTGAAGTCAACCTGACACATCATTTATACTACTTGCAATGATGGAGCAGCACCTCCATTTGGGTGGAAGAGCGGATTAAGGAGCTAAGCTAGGAAGGTGAAATTGAGAACTAGTGAAACAGGAAAACAGAATATCCAGTTACATTCTATCAAACTGTGAAATGGGATGGGAAAGCAGAATTTATGTAGGATGGAGGGAATTGCATTTTTGTTGCAAGAAGGTTGAGGTTGAGCACTTTTCTTTCTAAAAATGTTCTTTTCCCCTTGTGAATATCTTAATTCACAACAATCCTGCCCTCATTGTCTCTCATATAAAAGTGAAAAACAGTGTTACGTAAAAAAAATCTGCTCTGTTTGAGACAGCTGAATGCATACATACATGTTGTCTTACACAAAATATCTGCTCTTTATCTGTTCTTTGCACCTCACTGAACACACAGACCAGAGAGGTCTTGGTTTGCCTCATACTTTTACTCCATATCACCAACATTTGATGCTGTGAACACCCAGGGTATCAACCTCCTACACTATTCATATTCCCTGTCTGTTCTTATGGTTCAAGCAATAGGAATATGGATGCAAAAACATGGGAGCTAGAAGGAAAACAGAAACTAAATTCTCAAACAGCAGGCTTAGATTTTGCATAAGGTTTTTCATTAGTTTGCATCTTCAGGAAAAAAATAGAGATAAAATCGTCTCATGAAATATTGAAACCACTTCTGCCCATACGAACAGCTGAATGTGAAACATCTCAGTCTATGCTCTGAAACAGAAAATAAACCTTCTTATGAATGCTATGACTTATTGAATAATAATATGGCAGTAGTCTAATGCTGCTATTGTTGAACCTAAATGAAAACCCTTATTAATCATGGATTTGACAGCTCATTCAGTTATAATAATGTTTCCTGTCAATCCAAGCTCTCATTATAATTGGATCTTACTTAGAAAGGAAGACGCTCCATTGACTGCTCAAATGGAGAAAAATACAGGTTTGAAAATGAAAATATCAGCCTGAATTCTGTTTCCAGGGAGCCTGCTTATGCATTTACAAGTTGGATAACAGTTTAATCCTTGCTGTGTGTCACATTTGGATGTTACTATAATAAGATTCTCTCACTGACTAGACACCAGCTCTACAGTCATGACAGTGAAAGCGAAAGTGGGAAGAGCAAATGAAACTTCTTCTCAGGGATGCTGGTGTATCATCACCATGACCTAATTGCAAAGAAATAACTGAAATAGATGGCTTTTCTACAGAAAGTAGTGTGATCAGCTGTGAATTCACAGCTAGTTTGGTTTCCTGCTTGCCCTCTTTTGTGGTTATTCAGTTTGCAGAAAGTATTATATATTTCACATGGCATTGAGAGGAGATTAAGTTGCCTCAAACTGAGGCAATATAATGTGCTGTAGGGGTGTTTACAGAGAGGGTTAGTGGCAAGGAGCTGTAAATTAATTCCCTAACTTACTGCACAATATCTTTATAAACAAGGCCAGAGACAGAACTAGCAAAAGCATCCAAGGTGGTTATCAAAGCAGAGGAATATTCAGGCTGAGGCTGAAAGCACTTGGAAAAGCATTTCAGATAAATGTCATTTGGAAGACACTCTGTGGGCTAAATCTGTAAATTGCATATTGGAGGCCCCAATTTTGTGGGTGTAACAGAGGGAGGTAGGGCATTCTGTGCAGGTCACAACTCATTGAGGACACAGAAAACACAGGGTAAGTAAAATTTAGACTCAAATTTAAAAAATAAAGGTTTTCTAGAAATCTCTTTTCTAGGGCAGCTGAAACAAGAACTCCCACAAGGTGTTCTTGTTCTTGTTCATTGGTAAACCAGTGTAGCAACAATAAATGGGAATTTAGAGTCATTCTCTAATGAGTAATATAATACTAACCAGCATAGAGATACCAGACTGTTTTCACTGCCTTGCAGGACAAGCAGTAAAAAATTCTGATAACCTCAGAATTCTTTGCATGACTGTAAGGGCTCGGTGCTTGTGTGCTTGATCCTACAGCAGACATGCACACTTAAAAGCAATTAAGTAATCTTTTCTCTCTCCATGGCTCAACCAGAAGAGGCACAGATGGGAGAATAGGCAGTAATCCACACCACAATCTAGTAGCTGCATTGGGACAATATACTTCTTCTATTATTTGTCTTCAATCACTGCAGCTTAGCACTATCTTTTATTTTGCTTTGTGCCAAGTGAAGACAACTCAGGTCCTCACTGGGATTGTAGTGTTTGAGAGAAATAAGAGCAAGGCTAAGAATGAAAGTGTTACAAATGTGAACAGGAATAAAAATCCAAGGGAACGTGGAAACTGCTTGTTTTGGTTTTGTTGTTATGCATTCCTATTTTATTCACAATAGCTGACTGATTTTTCATCTCTGAATGAATAAATAGAAGTTAAAATTTGTTTCAGGTGAAGAGTTGATGCCAGAGGGGATTTCTTGTATTGTTACAGTGCAAAGATCACCACATTACAGATGATCAAATGCCTCTACAACCACTCATGCAGTGTGAGTTCATGGGGGTTATGCAATGGTTTGCAAAGTGCCTGTTAGCATAAAATGCCTACAAAATTTATCGTGTAACTATGCAATTTGAATGGTGGAATAATAATTCAAAGAATACTTTTCAAAATATATAACTTGATCAGCAGCTGTTGAATCCATAAAATAAATATTTATATTCATGGAATAGCTCTGAAAAGGTCAAGTAGGAGACATTTTAATCCATGTTTTCAATTTGTCGCTATATGTTTAGAGTAATAAATCATAGCAGCTTTCAAAAATAACAAAGGCAACAGTAACATATGGCTCTCAAATGTCTGTGGACTGTAGATTAAACTAATTTGTTTTTCCTGAGCACCTAAACACAATTTCATTATTTGTTGGTTGTGATCTCTTCTGTAATTACAAAAGGAGATTTGATACCTAATGGCATAAACCATTATGCTAACAACTTCAAATTAATGGGCTCTTCCAGCTTATTTCAAAAGACACATTGCCAAGTGCTGCCATCATATTTTTCATAACTTTATCAAATGTAAATATATTTTCAGATGTACAAATGCAATTTGTATTTGCAATTTTCAAATGTAAATGCAGCTTCTCACCCTGTTTACAGGTACAGCACAATTGTAATAACATGACAGTCTGAGACACTAATTTGTTGGTTTAAAAAATACTTTACAAATGTTTTGTGTGCATATACATTGTATGCACCCCTAACCAAAATGCCGTGCTTGGTTTTCTCTCAACACGTCGTGTCATTCAGGTGTAACCACAAAACCTCCTCTCTGGTATGAAGGCTTCTGACAGAGCATTTGGCTTTTCTAGCTGACTTCAGTCCTTAGGCAGGGCTAAGCAGTTTCCTTTCTGAAACCCATGCTCTAAGCACACTTTGACTGCTCTGCTGTTTGCCCAGCTCCTCTGCTGTGTATACATTTTGATGCCTGTGTCCTAAAATGTCTGGACTGGGATAGATGGACCTTGTGGGACATGTGCAGGCATGGTTTAAGGAAATATGGCTCCATTTGCTTTAATGGAATTGAAACTCCTTCCAAGTGTGAATTTGGAATATTTCTTTGGGAAGAGCATAATGAC
>VYZP01050109.1:0-16295 GCA_013400635.1 Hypocryptadius cinnamomeus
CTCTGTTCCAGGTCAGCCTCTCAAGGCATCAGCAAGACATCCGCAAAGGATTTCCATTTCCCACTCTGTGCTGGTGTAACTGGTCAGGTGTGCTAAAAACACCATCAGGAGGTTTTTCAGTCATGAGGTTTAGTGACTCTCATTGAAGACAGGCAGGCCCAGAGGTGGAAATCTCTCAGTGATGCACATCACCTGGACAGTGGCAGTATGGACCTCCCTTTGGTGTCTTGCTGTGACGAGTTCCTACCTCAGACAACATCAACAACCTGGTGCTGGTTGGACACTAAAGGCTGGACTGAAATTCCTACTTTATTTTTACCAAACAGCTGTTGCACATCAGTAAGGGTGAAGGTCAGTTATTGTTTAGAGAAAGCTGGGTCTATAACAGGTCAGGAATTCAATGAGAATTTCTCCATATGCACAATAGAAAATTTCTATTTCAGAAGTTCCTTCTAGGTGCATTGTTATTCTCTTTTTTCCATCTAATTACTTCTAAAAATCTGGCCTTCGGTCACTGACCACTTGAACTAATTACTGCTTGTGAGCAAGTGGAGAGGAAGGGAGAACCTTATCAAGTTAACAGCCTTTTAACACTCAAACATCACCCTTTTTTATTAGAAATTTCCCCACTTAAATGTTCTGTTGGCTTTTAGGAGAACAAGGAGTTGAAATACATCAGGAGCAGAGGGAAAAGATTATTCTCACCTCCCTCTAAATATTGTATATCCTTGGGATTTGGGAAGTGTCCTGAGACAAACAGTGCCAAAAGCTTTACTTTGATTGAGATATACTTAGCCAGACACAAATTCCCAGGCCTTGGATATTTTCACCAACTTCTGACTCTTTGTAAGCAATATTCTTTCTGTGAAAGTAACCAGCTAACAATCTCTGCAAAATGAACCTTTTCTAATTGGATTTAGTGAAGTCAGGACTGCATATTGATGATGTGCTCAATAAACTGCTTTAACCTGGGACCTTTAGCACAGGATTTGATTATGGCAGTGATTGTTTAACTAGAAATGCCAGCCAAAATGCAAGTAAAGCATGTGGCTATAGTGACTGTACCTAGCCACTAGAGAGAGACATTATCCCATGCAGTAAAGTGAAATGTTTCACTTGCTGTCGTGGTTTAACCCCAGATGGCAACTAAGTTCTACACAGCCCCTCACTCACTGTCCTCCAAGGGATGAGGAAGAAAATGGGAAGGGTCAAAGTGAGAAAACTCCCAAGTTTGGATAGAAACAGTTGAACAGGTAAAGCAAAAGCTGAATAGGTAAAACACAAGCAAAGCAAAAAAAAGGAATTAGTTTCCTGCTTTCCATGGACAGGCAGGTGTTCAACCCTCTCTAGGACAGCAGGGCTCCAACTCACGTGGCAGTGAGTTGGTAAGACAAACACCATCACTGCAAACATCACCCTCTGCTCCTTCTTCCCCAGCTTTATATGCTGAGCATGATCCATATGGTCGGGGACATCCCTCTGGTCAGTTGGGGTCAGCTGTCCTGGAGGTGTCCCCTCCCAGCTTCTTGTGCACCCTCAGCCTCCTTGCTGCTGGGTGAGGGGTGGAAAAGGTCTTGGCTCTGTGTGAGCAAGAGCTGAAACATCTCATCCCCGTGTCACCAACACTGCTTCCAGCACAGTTCCAAACCACAGTCCCACACCAGCCACTATGAAGAAAATGAGCACTACTACAGAGTTAATTTTTCAGTTAACTCAAACCCAGCAAAGTTCCAGATGACCTCACTCAGAGCAAAGTGTCCTGTCCCTCTGGAGCAGTGACAGAATGGGCTCCCTGATCAAACCTCGGGGAGCTGTGGCCCATGATGGATCCCAAAACACTGCAGCAGTGGTGTGGGGAAGGTGTTACATTTACATTTCTGTATTTTCCATCAAATCTGTGCATGTGCAGCTGGGGAACTAGTGCGTTAACTGTTCTCGGATGGAGCAGGGCAATGCGGATCGAGCCCACGCAGGTAACTTCTTGCAGTGTGACACTTGGGCAGGCAAACAGATTTTTGGGGCTTTACAGAAAGATGGAGAGGCAGATTGTACAGAATTACTGCAAACCCTTCAGCTCCAGAGAGCCTTGTTTAGACCAGGGGTGTTTTAAAGGCAGACACGAGAGCGCTGGTGCCCTGTGCTGCCCCAGCTCCGGAATGGTTAATGCGGGCTGCTCAGCCCCGAGATTAACAGGTGCTCGTGTGCTCGGAAAGGAGAACCGGGCAGGCTAGAGACTGCAGTGAGCTGCCAGCGGAAAGCTCCATAAACCAGCACAGAGCCGCGCTGATAAATGCGCTCGGGTAATGCCCGCGGCTCCGGGGCTGCGCTTCTGTTTGTAAAGGCTGCCCAGGCGGGCAAGCTCCTAAACACAGCAATATCGAGTTAAACAGCGCTGGGAAACGTGGGAAGTCTGCTCGTGCTAAAAACGCATCTGGGTACAAAGATCTGATATTCGCTTGTGCCGTGAAGAAGCGGGAGGGCGGCTGGCGTGGGTGTCTAACCCCGGGGATTTCCTGCAGGCAGGTGCCAGCCCTGAGCCCCGAGGAATTCCTGGAGAGGGACTGAGCACCGCCCCGCTGCTCTGATCCTTCTCAGAGCACCGAGCAAGGACCTGCTGTTGGGATCAAGTGGTAATTTCCGATGTGATTAGTTCTCTTTTAATGCAGGCGAGGAACAGCGCTGTCCTCGTGTGCGCTGAGTTATTCGGGGATCCTGCAGTTCTCCTTTTTGCTAACACGAAAACACCAGATAACACGCACCTGATTTATGGCTTCTAATTATTTTATATCGGCTCTTAAACTTTGAGTTAGAACTCACATTAGCATCTTTGTTTGCACCTGCACTTACTCTCGATTTCTCAAAATAGAGTAGAGGCTGGCTCGTGAAAATCCCGTTAAATTTCACAGGCTGATTTGAAAATCTCGGTAGTAGCACTTTAAAATCCTCTGAAGGTGCGGGTTCAGCTGTATGCAAACATGCAAGGAGAAGTCTCGGGCTGGGTTTCCACTAGGACTTAGCTAGGTGCACGTTGAAAGTGAGCATTCAGTTTTTGTGTTGCAAATTAGCCAGTACTCAACTGAGGGGAGTCCTCAATCATTATGCAAATAATAAACGGGTAAAATCCCCTTTTCTTTTTATATAGCAGCACACCCTTTAGCGCATCCTCGGAATTAATCAGTTTTAAGGATTGATTACTGTAAGGCACCACAATCTGCTGGCATTACAATATTAAAATGAAACCCCTTAAAAGCCCCTTTTTAAAAAGCTAACCAAGCCTGGATTGCAGGCAGGGGTATTTCCTGACCAGCTGTGTCGGTTCCGAGAAGCTTTTCTAGAATCGGGCATGACACTTTCTAGCATCTGACGAGCTTTCAACACTTATGCTTTGACCACATTTACTGCATATTGGAAAATTACCTGTGCACATTAATATTTAAATGAAAAAAAAAAAGTATGTGATTAATACTCCTGTATCACAGGATGGTGATACATGTGCAAGCAGCACTTGAAAAGTCTGTAAATTAATAGAGAGTTTTGAGTATACATGGAGTGAAAAAAAATATATAATGATATACATTCAACTACCATCTTAATGGTTGATATTAATCCTCTAAAATGAGAAAGATGAGAAAAAGCCATCCTTAGTTTTCATGGGAAAAAAGGAGGCAAAAAAGGGTTCAAGACAGATTCACAGAAATAATTGTTTTCTGCTTCTCCTCAATTTTGCAAAAGTGGACAAGGAGAGGTGTCCCTGCTCCTCCTGTCAGCAGCTGTGCCACTCTAGGGCAACACAGCATATTGCTATTTGAATCTGCAATAGGGATCCATCATCCCACACTCCAATCCAGCAAGTCCAGACTGCTGTGCAAAGGGAGTAGGAAGAGCTTAAAAGAGCTGCGTGGGGACTTGAGCCTGGCTGTGAGGGGGCTTCGGTTTCGCCCTGAAGGACAATTGTTTAAGAAGGAGAGTTATTGTCCTGTTGTGACAAATTTGTGGCGTTGCCTGTCCACCACCTAATTCTAACTTCATTTGGGTTGTGCACAGGCACAACATGATTAACCTTACTTTACAGAGAAGACTTTATTTAAGCTTTTCTTTCACAGTTATCGTTCTGCTTAGCGAACAAAAAGTATTTTCTGCTCTCACCCCAACACAGACGACCTCAGGTCAGTGACCTTTTGGTAGCATGTCTAAAGAGTTATTGACTCTTTTCATTTTGATATGGAGATGATGTAGTGGTGAAAGAGTGGCTGTCTTTGCAATACAAGAATTCCTGATGAGGACAAGGAGCACACAATGATGCCATTGCTCGGTGTGCCTAGGGCGGTTTTTGTCTGTGTGTGAAGATTGGGATTTTGGGAAGCCAGGTGCTGTGTGCTTACACACTCGTGCTGTGTATATAGACTTAATAACTTTCCTTTGCTGCTGAGTGTACATTTCAGCTTTGAGGAACTCAGGGTTAAGTATTTTCACTAGTTTGAAAGTGGGGAAGCTGAGATGGGAGAAAGCCAATGGCTGGAATGAGGCCAGAGGTCCTGGCTAGCTCAGGACTGTGAGGCTCAGAGCTCTGTGTTCAGACCGTGCAACCACAGCCCTGTGCACCAATAACAAGTTTCAGCCCATTCCCATTTGTGGAGGAAAATGAGACTATTCAAATAACTCAACAGTCCCTTTCTCTGCAGTGGGAATGCTTCCCACCCAAAGGTGTGTCAGAAGAAATGAGGGTACCCTGAGTTTATACCCTAAGCTATACATCCTTTTTTTCTCTCTTGATTGCACTGCTTCAGCACCCATATTCTAAAGGACTTTGAAACTGACGGGGCTGTTTATTGAAAGGAAACTTCTCAGGGTGGCTCAGCTTAATTGTGTTCCCATTGGAGTGAAACAGGATGCTTGGCCCAAACCTTATTTCCTTCATTTCACCCCATTCTATTCCCAGCACTTTTCCTGCATCCTGCAGTAAAACATCAGTGACGCTGCATTTTTCTGAGCCCAGGGCATTTGAAGGGATGCACGAGCAAGGAAATTTTCATTTATTGATCTTGGAGGAACTGGGGATGCCCGTGTCTTACAGTGGGCAATTCTTTGGAGCCACTTTTCCACTTTTCCCAGTTTCCACTAGAGGGGTTACACGTTCTAGTTCAGAGTGCTGCAGCAGCCCAGGATAAGATGGAGCTGCTTCTTGTCCACCTATATTTTTAACTGCTACAGTTAATTCACAAATACAATAATGAGCTGACAGTACTAGGGCTGGAGGCCTTAATAATCATTACAAAAATCATTAATTACCGGGAAATTAGAGAGGTGTCTGTTAAGTGGTTAAATTTGCAACCTTCTGTCCACAAACAAGAAATCCAAACGCTTGCCTGAATCATAGCTAACTTCCCACACATTGCTTATAAGCTATATCTTGTTTATTTCTGCATATATTACTCTCAGTAAATGATTAGATTTGTCACCCACGACCCCGTATGCTGTTTGCAATTATTTCTTTTATTAAATTAATCACCACATATTTACTTTGAGAAATTATGTATGATATCTATCGACGCACGCATGTGTATGAGAGTATGTGAGCACATGAACTTCCCTGATTGCCTTTCCTCTTGTGCAGCAAATGAAAAATAACAGGCATTAAAGCTGGCAGAGTTACACTGACAGGGAAACCAGCTCAGAGGGAGGGGGGATATTGCTATATAAAGTTTTTTTCTTTTGTATTTTAAGTATTTCTACTTACGCATTGAATTTTAATGATCTGGACAGTCTAATCTTCACTAGCAGATGTATAAACACTTGTGGCTCTAAGATTTAAGGGTGCTGGTGTGGACTGCACTCAGCTTTGCTTTTTCCACCTCCCACGTCTTGTGGATGTGCCTGTGCTGGGGGGATCTGCAGACATATGGGCCCTCGCCATATCCCTGGCACTTTGTGCAGCACTGGCACTGCCCAGATAACTGCTTTGCAGAAGCAGATCCTCTGTGAATTACTTACTGGGGGGAAGGAATTCACGTGGCTTGCCACTTTTTGCAGGGGAATAGAAAGGCTCTACTTTCTACAATGACAATTGAAGTAGCTTTTTTTCTAGGAAAACGAAACCTTCTGGTATGTATGGAAATAGGGCTTCCATCAGGTTGGGCTGCTGTAAAGTTGGGGTTTTCTTTTTTTTGTTTTTGTTGTTCATTTGCTTTTCTTTTAATAAAAGCATTCCTATTTCTGTTTAGTTTCCATGTAATCTTTTAGATATTTCATCCTATCAGATTTCTGTTCTGTCTTGTGCTTTATTTTTCATTGTCATGCTTTCTCTGTCTTCTCTGAACATAATTTCTTCTGAGCAGAATTCAGCCCCAACAGCTTCTGAGCTGAATTTACAGATCCATTGTATTTGAGCGGGTTCAAAATGAGGCAGAAATACTCACTTTTAATCTGTTATATTTCTGAGGTGCTAATTAGTTTGCCACCTCTTGTTTGCCACCCAGTTCAAACTGGCAACCCGAGTGCTATGAGAAATTCTTTTAATGATCTTCTAAGAAAATGATATGAAGTAATTTACTTCTGCAACAAGTAACTTGCTTCAGGAAGGGGATCACTGAGACCAAGACAGTTTTGATAATGTGGATTTCAAACCACAAACACTTCAGCTGGTAAAGAAACCAGAATTAAAAGACGAAGTTTAAACACCCTTGTAGATTTCGTTACTTTTGTCTGTAAATACCTGGTGTTTTTGTGCACACACAAAGGGTGGGTTGGAGCCTCTGTAGGTACACACACAAATTCCTTTCTTGACTTTTCCACTCTGCTCCTTTCTTACCTGACAATGAGCTCAGGGACACGGGGTTTACACCAGCTCAGTAGATGATCTGCTCCGTTCCACCTTGCTGCAAAGCAGCGAGGCAGAGGAGGGAGGGAAGGGCTCTCTGGAAGGAGGAGAAGGTGCTGAGCCCGCCCTGACACACCACTCGACCTGGGGTTGAAGTTCTGCATTGTTCTGCCTTGGGGCTGCCTGGACTCCTTCCAAGCCCGGCTAACAAAGGACTCAAAACACCACGAGGGAGGGAAATATCTCTGCTAAAGACTCAAATGGGTTTTTGGTGCGTTGCCAGGTGCGCAGGGGAGGCTGCCCAGGGCTGGTGCAGCTGCAGGGAGCCCCGGGCAGGTACCCAGCTGTCCCCACAGATGCCACCACTTCCCGAGCTCCTGGGCACAGCCTGAGGAGGGTATTGGCAGGGCAGCAGGTTTGGGGAGAGCACAGGGGACATCCCATCTGGAAAAACGCTTCTGTGGGCACGAGCTGAGGCTTTCTCTTAAGCTTTTTCTTGGTTGCCTCCCTCCCCTCTGCTCCCAACCAAAAATAGGGCTCACCACAAATGAAAGGACTGCTGGTGCAAACTCCATGGGTTATAGACAGACAGAGATGATCTGAGGAGAGATTATTTTCTCTCTCTATACAAGCAAAAGAACCTCTGGGGGTGAACTGTCTTGTCTTTAGAAATAAAATCAGCAGGAGATCTCTGCAACCCATAGAGCTGTATTCAGGTTTGATATTCAATTCCAATATTCACCTGAAATTCTGTAAGATGTTGCTTCCTCTTTTGGATTTACTGGAGGCTGCTGTGACAGTTTTGGTAATAGGTTTCCTTGTAAAATCCCAAACCAAAAAACTTCATTTTGGGCCCAAGTCTGCAATACAAGGATTTGGCACAGGGATTCAGTTTATAGTTGGTATAATTTATCCATGTTCTCTGTCAGTGAAGACACTGTCCATCCTGTCCAGAAGCCTCCCTTGCACAAAGGCTGTGGGGTGAGTTCTTAGACAGAAGCACATGGAAACTCCAGCTGTCACCCTGCCAGGCAGTGCTAACACCAGCTGTGGAATTGCAACTCTTAAAATGCCCATGGCACCTTCCTGCAGAGGGATGTCTGGGAAACACCTCCCCATTTAGCATCAAAAATGCCAGCAGCCAGGAACACACCTGAGCAAGGCCAGTTAGCACCTTTCAGGTGTTTGTTTGTGCAGTGCCACATCCCACCAAGCACAGCTGCCAAGATGATAATCACTTCCAGCCAGTGACATTTTCCATGAATGTCACACTTCGAGCAGGGCACATTTTATGATCTGCTAACCTTCCCTCCTCTGTCTGTCAGAAGTTGGTCATCATCAATTGGCACTGGCACAACTCATCTTCTAAACAGCCAAGGATCTTTCAAATAGCTCCACCTACTTCAGTTCTTGTTTTTAAGAGAAGGGATTTTAAGGCCAGAGGAGTTGTGATGCCTCACTCCTGTTCACACAGGCAATGACAAGAGATGCAGCTGGAGCTGAGCAGGAACCCTGTTGGTTAATTTCTTAGGCTGGGTTTTCCTCTGTATTTACCTTAAGCGTTTTCCCTCCTCCCTTTTCTGTCTGACATCCTTTACTAGAGCTTGGCTAATCTCAGGATTATGCAAGGGAGCATATTTCCAGTCACAGGATGCTCACATGCTGCATGCAGCAAGGTGAACTCCAGCTCCATTGCACACTTGTTGCCTGACACACACACACACACACACACAGAGGCACACACAGACACTGGCTGAGCACTGATCATCAGGGAACTGATTACACCAAAGGGGTGGAGATGAGCTTGTGAATCACAGTAAAAGGTGAGATTGCATTTACCACCTCTGCGGAATAAGTGTATCGAAAAAAAAAAAAGACAAAATTTCAAAAATGACAAATCAAAAAAAAATTCCCTTAAAAAATGAAATTCATCTCTGTGCATTGTTCTCTGATGGGCTGTGGCACCACGGAGATGGGAATCCTGCCACTTGTCAGCAAGCTGCTTTTTAGGAAAACAGTGGGTGAGGAGGGTAAACAGGTGGTAGGGGAAGGTAACAGGAGAGTAGGAGGGTGATTAGTTTTCAATGCCATCCCAACTATTCAGCCACTAAATAGATTGTAACTGTGAACAAAGAGAACTGAAACAGGTAAAGATAACTTTTCCAGCCCTGGAGTGCTTTAGGAGATGCCAGGTGCTCCTGAGTAAAAACATCCTTCCCTGCTATAAAACAAAGACTAATACTTAATTATTCTGAAAGCCTTGAAAAGTCCCAAAAGTCTGGGAGCCTACATACAGTAAGCAGTGTTTAAATTCCCTACTTGATGAGTGATGCTCTTCAGGACTCCTTTGTGTCTCCCTTGGTGCCTCTTCCTCTTGTCCCACACCTGATGTTGACCCTTTTCCCCCTTTCCCTATGGATACCAGTTATCTCACAGTCACTCTTCTTTCTGAAAACCTCCTTACTCAAGAAGGCAATTTATTAATCAACTGCATCAAGGCCTTCAGTGTGAAAGTATCAGTTTGAAGCTATGAAAGAGAAAAGGTAATTCCAGATATAAACAGCTGGTGTCTGCGTGAGAAGGACTTCAAGAATATTACAGTTGGAGAGTCCTTGCTGTGAACTCCTGGATTTGCTCTTTGTCTGCAAGCCTGGCTTCTAATCCCTGCCCTGGATTTACAAATACCAGCACTGCTCCTGGCTTGGAGGATGAATACAATAGGGTTTTAGTGCAGATTTCTTTCTGAACAAAAGCCCACACTAGAGACCTTTGTTTTCTTCCAAACTTTTTGGTTTGTTTTGAAGTTAGTTGAAAGACAAAAATGCAAACACCCCCCACCACACACACACACAAATTCAGAGACTTCTAATTGGTCTGACAGGTTCTTAGCGAGGATTTTTTTAAAATTTATTTGTCTAATAGATAATTTTCTGCAGGTCCCAGAGTGCCACTTGACTTGTTGTTTCTATTTTGATTTCATCCTCGTGGCCTGCCACCTTCTCTTCTGGCCTTCTTTCCTGCTTTGACTCTTCTGCACAGGGCCTGACCCGGTGCCAGCAGGAGGCTGAACCTCAGGTGTCCCTGCCAGGAGCTCTCCCTGCATTCCAGCACATCCTGGGGCTGTCTGGTGCTCAGCCACAGCCCATGGGCTCCTCCCCTGCAGCAGAAGGGCACAAGAGGAGTTTCAGTCACCTGGCCAGAAAGGAAAATCAGCCCACTTAAACCAATCCCACTGAAAAGCAGTTTGTTACTGGTGAAACTACAACTTCATCAATAACAGCTCTTCACATAAACATTTGCAGAAAGAGATCATTGGTTTACTCATCTCTTACTTTATTTTGTCTGAAGAGAGGCAGTTCTATCAAAATAGAAAAAAAAAAAAAAGAATTAAAAAATATTTTCCTGAATGACCTTAATTTTTTGGCAAAAGACTTGCAGCCAAGTGTTATGTTTCAGAATGACTAAGAGTGAATGGATGGTGGGACACCTGTTCTTGAAAGCTTTCATGTTCTGCTGTGTGAACTGGGGAAGCTGGATCACCAGTCACATGGCATCTGTTTAAAAATATTATTGAAATGAAACTCTTTTAAAAAATAGCATGTAAGCCTGCAGCATAAGTGTTTGGGTTTTGGCTGGGTAGTTTGGTTTGGGGTTGTTTTTAATTTGGGGTTTTTTTGGGTTTTTTTTGGGTTTTTTTTTTTTGTGAATGTAGGCATATGCATTTTCTTTGTGGGTTTTGTTGGGGTTTTTTGGTGGCTGAAACTGAGCTCCAGAGAAGCAATTTAGGGGCACCTCTAAGTGCTATTGGCTTTCTGTCAGATAGCAGGTATGCAATTGCACTTTGAATACTTTTGAATATGTGACATCTAGGATCAATGTATCCAGCACGTGTGCTAAGTTTTGCTTGTCTGCTTTGGAATTTTTGGATGCTGAAATCAGCATGTTGAAGTGGTTTAGGAATATTTGTGCCTATGAACTGATGTGCTGAGATTTGATTCTCGCTGGGTTCAGCACATGAAACCTCTGAAAGGTTTGCACAGCTTTGTGTGTTGATATATTTGTGCTACTTTGTATTGCTGATGTCTGGAAATTCCTAATACTGTATATGATTATTGTTCATGTAATATTAACTCACATTTCTGATTTAAACAAATCAATTACATGAAGCTGCAAAGTTCCACAAATTAGCTCTGCAGTGTAAAATGCCCTGATGTAAATCATGGAATACTGATTTTGTGTTTCTTACATTGCAGACTATTTTCTTATGCCAGATAAGCACACGAAAACAGTGAGAAAGTAATGTTTGTTGTGTTGTTTTCTCTCCTGCTATTATTTATAATTTCTAATGCCATGTCTTACATCCCGTTTCACAACCAGAGTCAGATACTCTTGTTTAACTGCTGAGGAACTCTGAACAGTTTGATCCCAAATAAGGGCAGCTCTGACTAGATGCACCGAGAAAATAAAAGTCAAATCCCACTCTCCTCTCCTGGATGCAATCTGAGTGCCAGAGCAGCTCCCACAGTACTGCACAGATAGCTGGGTTCATTTTGGAGCATCCAGCTGTGAGGTGACACACTTAATGCACCAGTGATCTGATCCAGTATAGAAAATCTTTGGGGCCTGGTTCTCCGTGCCTCTCACCTTGTGCAGTCATTTGTAGTGAGCAGCCTGAATGCCCACACACTGGAAAAGCAGAAGAGAGAATATTTTGCACTGCTTATCCTTCACTGCAGACCTGCAGCCACGTGAGCAGGTGCGTGAGGTAAAATAGGCTTTGAGTTCTTATGAAAATTTTATTTATATGCCATTGTTTTTTGTGGGGTTTTTTTTCTTGAAAGGTAAAATATAAAGCTATTTGAGCTTTCTAGACAGTGATCTTATGAGCATTCCTCTAGGATACATCCAGAGCAACAGAATATGCACACATAGAAATATGTGCAGGTCTAAGAGTCAGCACAGGCCAGAACAAGTGCTAAACCCGAGTTCTTCCTTAGAAATTCAGATGTTGCCAGTTGAAAGGGATGTTTTCCTAACCCAGCAATCATTTCACAAAAGGAGCTCCAATGCCAATTTTAAATCAATGATTGCCCTGTTACAAACACAAACGACACCTCATTGCAGCGCAACATCCTCTCCTTTTTGTTTTTATGATAGTAATTTAAGGATATTAGGAGCTGTGTTACTCCACAAAAGATGGTAGTGCAAGAAAACAGCTTTGCATGAGAAATGCTGTAGCAAAAATTGTATATGCTCTCTGATTTTCAAACAATGATCACAAATTCAGAGAACAAACTTTGTACTAAGAAAGAATATTTTTTGGTTGGAAACTTGGCCATTTTTTATTTAATTCTGTTTGGTTTTGTTATGCCTGTTTGCTTTTTTAAGGGTACTATTTATTGCATACATGCTGGAGAATAATCCTACAGCAGTGTGCTAAATTTTAAACAAGGTCACACCATTTTTTTCCACACTTATTTTAATATTAATTACTGCACCTAAATATCTATTAAAAAAAAAAAAAGCTCTATCTTGTGGCACAAAGCTTGATTATATTGAAAATTAGAGGCTTTTGGCAATGACGGGAAAGTGAGTCATTTTTTCTGTCCTTTTACGGCTTTTTTTTTTTTCTTTTGTTTTCATTTAAGGAGCACTGTAGAGATAATGATCTTAATAAAACAGTATATACAAATCCCTGTTCCTGTGCTACTGATAAGACACTAACTGCTCAGTCCTGCTAAAACTTACTCACAGGAACTGGCCTCTATTTTCAGAAATCGCAGATTATTTTGATTACCTCCCTTTTTCAGTCAATCACCACTTTTAGAAAACGTGGCTAGATGTAAAAAATGAAGGACACCTTTCCTTTTGGAAAGGTCTATGCCACAATTTTTTGTCACCTTGTGGAGTGCCTGAAAGTCTTGGAAATCACTCTGAAAACTTTGCTGCAGCCTTGGTTTGAGTTTGAAGTGCACACTGTGCACAACCTGGATTCCTTCACGGTCTGAAGTTCCACATCTGCACTGCCCCTGATGCCTTGGGAAGGCTGACCTAGAACAGAGAGTGGACAGAGTTCCAGAATAAAGCAGGGATTGATTCCAAGGATCTCCTCCATGGATCCACCTTGGGCAGCACAAGAGCCCAGCCAGGGCTGCACCCAAGATGAACCAAAATGGTCCCAAAATGCACGAGCGCTCCCGGGGTCTCTCCCTGTGATCAGCTCTGCTCCATGTGCAGATTGCAGTTCATTGGCCAATTCCAGCTTTAGCCCATGCACTCCCATCCTGCTTGTTTTTCTCTCTCCAGCCCACGCTGTTTGTGCTCTTGGGCTGAGATTTGGATCATTTGTCCTTGGTGCCCAGCTGGAGCAGGAATTGTTTTGTCTCCCTGCTCTGTGCACAGAGCTCACCATCCCCTCATGTGAAGCTCAGAACTGCACACTAAAGCTGCACAGAATCTGAAAAATAGAAAACCTACAACCTCAGGCATCATCCTAATGGTCTGCCCTCATTAATTAGTCCTGAGTGACCCTCACTGAGCCATGCAAGACACATTCCTGCTGGTGCCCACACCTAGGCAAGCATCACCACATGGTTTCTCATCCTGCAAGGGCTTCCTCCAGTGGAGGCTCCATGGCAAACACTATTAATTAACCTGGTGGTGGGGTGAACAGCCAAGAAGGAAAGGGGACAGCCAGAATATATGCATGAGACCTCCAGCTGTCATCCTGGATGGGTTCTCTCACTTCTGGCAGGCACAAAAGTGAAGTTAAGGTTTGAGACTTAATCCTCTCCCGTATCACAATGGACAGTCTGTGATTTTGGGATGCTGCCTCTTGGTGGGGAATTTTGGTATCAATTCTGGTATCATGTTCTTCTATTAGGGCAGAGTTGGAGAGGCTTGAATGTTTTGATGGCCTCTGTAGTACCACAGAGTCAGGGGTGGGCTAAGAAGCTGGATTTGGAAATGGAATATATGAGAATATACATATTTATTCATCTGTTGGAATTGACTGAAAGCTTTTGATCATGTTCAGTGTGGACTAAGGCTGAAATTAAAAAATAAATCTGGAACTTTGCCACTGGATTTGTGCCCAGGAAAGAAGCAAACCTAAAGGAAGTGTTGTGGGGTTTAGGTCCTCCTCCTTTTTCCTGGGGAAGGGTTGAGGGGTGGGCTTCAGATGTGAGCTCATTGTGAAAGAGAGATTAGGGAAGATCTGCCCTAAATTGTAGCTTTGTAATCCCTGAGCTGGGCCCACTTAACTGTTTGACATGTGAAAATATTGTATTAATGAAGTTCCAGCCTGCTTCTTAAATCCATCCTTGTGACTGTCTTTATTCATCTGCATGTCCTGATAGATTATTATTATTTTTATATATACGAGTAATCTCATTGAAATCTATGGGTTACCACTGGTAGCATGACAGATGATTGTGGCTCATACCTTTAATCCATTATTGAAGCTGAAAGCTGTTTACAGATTCTTGTAATACTTAATTTTTGCTCAGCATGGACAACTCAAAGCAAGTATCTTAACTTTTTCAGCTGGCTTCCTCTTCTCTTTATCATTCCATGTGCCTGCAGTAGTTTAAATTATAGAACGCCACACTGACATTTAATTTAATCAACACTTCCTGTTTCTTTTAGATTTTGTATGCACCTTCTACTAAAAATAAATATATCCCTTATTTAGTTAATAGGACCTAAATGTGGGACCCAAACTGCCAGTTGCTCTGCTGAAACATGATTCTATCATTTAATTTAGGAATCAGCTAACGAGAAATTGGAGAGAGTGCCTTATTCAGGGGCGCAACAGCAGCATGTTTTATGTTCCCTAGGAAGTTATTTTAATGTCTTTTTGAAATATTATAGATGGGATTCTCTAGTGCCTCTGGGAGAACAGAGACAAGAGCTGCATAGAACCACATTGCTTTAATTTAAGCAACAGAGGCTTTTCCTACTGGCAGAAATCAGTGCAAGCATCACCCTGATTTTATTACGGAGGAGCAGATAAGGCATGCTGAATGTAAAAGATGAGAGTGGTGCTGGGACTGATTGGGACCACGTAAGGGTGTTCTTCTGCTGATGCTCTCTGATAGGAAAACAGATGTTTGTAGGTTCCTAAGGGGTTTCTTCATTTTGATATGGCTTTAAGGTTATCTCAGTACCTCAATAATTGGATTACTCTGGCACAAAGATAATGTTGTTTTATAGGACTCAGGCTTTGCTGTTCAATGCTGTCATTTATACCTGTGAGAGGTAGCAACAAACCATTTCCATGTGAGAAAGGTGGCATTTTACCACAGCTCTTGTGAAAATGAGTGTGCCAAGGCTCAATGGAGTAGAAAACTGGAGCTATGAATTTTCTAGGAGGATGAGGCAAGAAGCAGCTTGTGAATAGTGGCAGTGAAGGGAAAAAGCCAGGGAAAGCTAAAGACAGATTAGCTCTGTGTGAGCAGAGAGATCTCTCTGTAAATTTTTTTCCCTTGGAATCGTACATAAAACTTTAACTTGCAGGTTCAGGGGTGGGTGGGGGAAACCAGCGTAGAGCCGTGCATAAAACACCTTCACAAACTGATTTTTAGGTGCACACTGCTCGCTGTAAAGATGTGTGATGTCATTTCAACACAGCCATGTTCCACAAGCACTAGAACAGCACCAGGCTCAGGCCATGCTTCCCTGGTGCTGGGAAACTGGGAGCTAGCCAGAGCTTTGCAAATTGCAAATTTAAAATAGCCAGCAATTTTTACCCAGTAGCCTACCTTTCACTGGGTAAGTTGCACTGAAAATTTGCTTTTGTGCTTTCTTTAGTTATTCAGGGTGGAAAAGTGACTTGAAGCTGTGCTCCCAGCTGTGTCCAGCCCGTGTGTGCTAACATTCAACATCCTGTGCACTCAAATATGCAGGGCTAAATAAGGAGATGTCTTTAGGTTCTCCTAAAAAGCATTTGGTTGACTGAAAATGTTGAAATGAGTCAATGCAGAAATGGCAACATCCTTCCTTTAAATAAATAAATAAAGCCCCCAGAATTAATTATTTGCAATAAATAGTAAAAATTAAATGATTATTGGCTTTCACAATTGTTTAAAAAAATATTTGGAAATAGGATGCTAGAGTCTTTGAGGAATGAAATATCCTCATTATTCTAGACAAACTCAAATGCAGCTGCTAGCAGTCCAATGGGGCTTTTTTCTTTCCTTTCTTTCTTTTTTTTTTTTTTTTTGTAATTCTCTTTTCCACTGAACACCTTAATCCTATTGTAGAACTAGAAAAATACAGCTCCTGTGGAGAGCATAATACAATCTCACACCATTGTGCTTTTGATCTTAAATAAAATGCACCCGCATTTGGCTTTTTCTCTTTGCACCAGATTAGTTTTGGACCCAGCCACCCTTATTCCTTTCTTGTGCTGAACTGCAAGGAACTTTATCATGATTGTAAGGAGGAGTTGGCATAAAGCAAGTAGTAAAGGGGGGGG
>VYZP01050109.1:16321-41020 GCA_013400635.1 Hypocryptadius cinnamomeus
TCCCGTCAGAGTTACCACCCTCTCTCACCACTCCTACAGAGAGGTCTGAAGTCTCACTGAATCAGCAGTTGTGAATATTATCTGTGCTGTTAATGGTTTGCATCTTTTTGCATGAAAGGGTAAAATCACTTAGGGACACACACACACAGAGGAAAGATCATATACAGTAACATATCCAAGCACGAGGGAAAAAAAAAAAAGGTTGTAATGTTCATGAATTCCAGATGATGACTTTTTAAATCCCCAAGAAGGCAGTGAAATTGTTTGATTGTTCTTGTTAATTATTGGACTTGTCCCAGTATCAAATATTTGTAGAAGATAAGACTTCCCTCGTGGAGATGAATAATAACCGAACTTGCTCTTCTTTGAGCAATTTGGCTCAGGGCGCAGATTTCTGCGTTTCCCACTCTCAGGCTCGAACCCCGTCCAGCCGGCTTCGGCAAAGCACGTGTACAAACTGCTCCGTTAAAAATAAAAGACCCCGTAAGTAAACAAGAGAGAGAGCGAGCGAGAGGCAGACCCGGTTCTCGGAGAGCGTGACTTTACCAGCGCGGGGTACCGCCACCCTCCAGCCCCGCCGGCCCCCCGCAGCAGCGGGACGGGCTCCGAGGGCTGCGCTGGGCACGGGCAGGAGCGGCGGGAGGAAACACATCTCCCCCGCACCCACTGCCGCGGACCCCCACCCAGAGCGGCCGGCCGGCTCCCCGCCAGCCCGGGACACGGCTGCGCTGCCCCGAGCAGCGGCGGGGCTGGATCCGAGCCGCGGGAGAAGGAGGGAGCCGCGGGCTGCGGGGCAGAGACGAGCGGAGAGAAGCGCTCGCTGCCCGCCCGCCCGCCCGGGGCAGCGGGGACACGGCGGGGGCTGCCCGGCCGGGCACCGCCTGCAGCAGCGCGGGGAGCCGCGGTCCCGCCGGGCCGCTGAGGTAACGCCAGGGGCTGCGGGGACACCGCTGGGCTTCGAGCGCAGCGCCTCATCTTCGGCCCTGCGGGACAGCGCGGAGGGGAAGGGACCCCAAACTNGGTGTGGGCAGGGTATGAAGGGAAAAGAGCCCTGAAGGATGTGGGGAGGACACACAGAGCCTGTCAGTCTGACCCGTGGGGGTCTGGTGTAGTCCCCAGGTCTGAGATGACCTGAGACAGGGCAAAGCATCATGCCTGAGCTGCTCCAGTGCCTCTGCAGCACTGAGGGTCAGCAGCCATCAGAAGGGGAATTTGCATGAGCAGGAGGGGGCTGAGGAGGTGTAGCTCTGACAGCCAGAGCCAGAACTTGTGCCCAGCTTGGTGACTGGCACGGTGCAGGGACAAACACCATCACCAAGCGTGCGGCCACCTTTCTCAAAAGCCTGAATTTAATTCAGTAGAGGCAAGGTTGAGGTTGGCTTAGTGCTCGGGTTTTTTGGGTACAGTCGGGCCATGGCCCACTCCCTGTCTGTCCTGCTTGGTCACTGCAGGCCCTGAGAGCCATGCTGCCTCCCTGGCGCCCCAACTCTGCAGAAATGCTGCTGCAGAGCTCAGAAGCCCCATTCCTCTGCCAGCCTGGCTTTTTGTCTGGTATGAGGAGTTATGGGGCTGGCTGGGAGAGCTGATGCTTGCACCCATACAGAGCTGGCCAAGCTCCCATCTGCCCTGCTCCCGTCCCACCCACAGGACTCCCGTGGGAGTTCCTGCCACAGAGGTAGGGAGGAAGCCAAGAAAGAAACATTCCTCCAGCTCTTTTCTTTTTTTCTCCTTTTCCCGTCAGAGTTACCACCCTCTCTCACCACTCCTACAGAGAGGTCTGAAGTCTCACTGAATCAGCAGTTGTGAATATTATCTGTGCTGTTAATGGTTTGCATCTTTTTGCATGAAAGGGTAAAATCACTTAGGGACACACACACACAGAGGAAAGATCATATACAGTAACATATCCAAGCACGAGGGAAAAAAAAAAAAGGTTGTAATGTTCATGAATTCCAGATGATGACTTTTTAAATCCCCAAGAAGGCAGTGAAATTGTTTGATTGTTCTTGTTAATTATTGGACTTGTCCCAGTATCAAATATTTGTAGAAGATAAGACTTCCCTCGTGGAGATGAATAATAACCGAACTTGCTCTTCTTTGAGCAATTTGGCTCAGGGCGCAGATTTCTGCGTTTCCCACTCTCAGGCTCGAACCCCGTCCAGCCGGCTTCGGCAAAGCACGTGTACAAACTGCTCCGTTAAAAATAAAAGACCCCGTAAGTAAACAAGAGAGAGAGCGAGCGAGAGGCAGACCCGGTTCTCGGAGAGCGTGACTTTACCAGCGCGGGGTACCGCCACCCTCCAGCCCCGCCGGCCCCCCGCAGCAGCGGGACGGGCTCCGAGGGCTGCGCTGGGCACGGGCAGGAGCGGCGGGAGGAAACACATCTCCCCCGCACCCACTGCCGCGGACCCCCACCCAGAGCGGCCGGCCGGCTCCCCGCCAGCCCGGGACACGGCTGCGCTGCCCCGAGCAGCGGCGGGGCTGGATCCGAGCCGCGGGAGAAGGAGGGAGCCGCGGGCTGCGGGGCAGAGACGAGCGGAGAGAAGCGCTCGCTGCCCGCCCGCCCGCCCGGGGCAGCGGGGACACGGCGGGGGCTGCCCGGCCGGGCACCGCCTGCAGCAGCGCGGGGAGCCGCGGTCCCGCCGGGCCGCTGAGGTAACGCCAGGGGCTGCGGGGACACCGCTGGGCTTCGAGCGCNAACTCTCGGCGTGTTTGCTCTCCGCGAAAGGGCGGGAGGGGGGACCGCTCCTCGGGAAGGGACTCGGGAGCGGCGTCCCCGGGGACCCGCGGCAGCCCCGCTCGGTGAAGAAGTTCCCGGGAGGAGCAGGGGGGCAGGCGGGAAGGGCTCGGTGCCGCCGCCGCCGCTTTGAGCCGCCGGCTGTACCGGCGGACAGCCCCGCCCCCGCTCCTCCGCGGACAGCGAGGATGAGGATGGTGCTGGCGGCGATGGCCGTGCGCGGGGGCGGCGGGCGCGTCACTTACCGGTGGCCGCCACGCAGGGCCGCCCCGGTGCGCGGCGGGGAGGAGGTCGGGGATGGTCTGAGGCAGCCTCGCCGTGCCGGGGGGACTCCCAGCGCAGCCCCCTCCCCGCTGTCACCATATCGCCTTCCTCCTCCGCCTCCTCCTCCTCTTCCTCCTGCTGCCTGCCGGGGTGCCGGCGGCGGCCAGGCGCGGCGCGGCGAGCCTCTCCTCCCCCATTGTTCCCGGTCTCCCTCTCCCTCTCCCTCTCCTTTTTTCTTTTTTTTTTTTCCCTTTTGTTATTTGCACTCGCATTGTGTTGTTTGTCTCTGAAGCCGCCTCATGACCAGCCAAGGGATTTCACCTCGTCCTTGAGAGAGAGAGCGAGAAGGGGGAAGGGGTGGGAAGAAGGGGGGAGAGAAAGGAAGAGCTCACCAAACACCCATCTCCCGGTCCCTCCCCGCACCTNCCGGCGGAGCCGGCGGACAGGAAGCTTTAAATTATTGTAATTGCCTCTCCGTGCGTGAGTGCCGAGCGGCGGCGGCCGCCGCGCCGCTGCCGGGGAGCGCGCAGGGGCGAGCGGGGGGGACGGCGGGGACCGCACCGGCACCGGGGTGGGGGGCACCGGCGGGAGCATCGTTACGTATTTCTGCCAGGAGCCTTCCTCGCTTCTGCCCGAGCAGGAGGGTGGCTCTTTGGAAGGGTGCCGAAGGCTCTCGGTTCGCTCGTTTCGGCTGTTTCCCCCTGGAAAAGAAAGCGGGTCAGGGGGAAAAGCGACTTCCCCGTCAGGGTGCGGAGCGCGGCCACGCTCGGCCCCCCGGGTCCCCAGGCACTGGCGATGGGAACGAGCGCTGCCTTCTCTGAAAAGTTAGGGGACTTTATTCCAGCCCGACTGCGATCCTAGAATAACCGGAGCCGCTCGCCGAGAGGAACGTGATCGGCTTTTCCCAGGGGATGGCATGCTGCCTCAGCCCTGTACTTTGGTCAAGGGTACAACCAATAGCGAGCTGTGGGATTTTGGGTAATAAGTGTGGGAATCTGCAAGAGGAGTAGGTCTAAGAGTGATTTGTTTTCTTACTGCTCATGAATAATGGCCTCGAGCTTTTCTTTTTCTTTTTTTTTTCTTTTTTTTTTTTTTTAAACAAAACAAACCAGGCCAACGAAATAGGCACGTGGGAGATTTGTAGGCGTTCAACATCGCAATCATCATCATCAACAAGAGCAATGCAGTAGGGACGTCCAGGAGGATGGTGTCTGATAAGAACCGTTTTCTCTGAGAGGCTGCTATCACATGCTGGCACAGGTAGCTTTTGCTATCATTGCTAAAACATTGACCTCTTCTAAAAGGAAAGCCAGCAATATCCTAAAATTAGAGAGAAAATGTTTTTTGGTTCATTTTTTAATTTTTAGCAGAGCTGCATTTCACTCCATCTCTGTCAAAGAGTGAAATATTAAGTTTAGTTCAGATTAGGAAAGGAAGTTTGATTCCAGCTGTAGAATTGTAGGATAATGTGTCCTGGCTTTCATCCTTCCAGTTTAAATCCAGCTAGCTGTGCGCAGCCTTGCTGAAGTGAGCCACTCAGATTAAAAGGTGACTTCTTATGAGGAGCTAGTACGAAGTTTTTCTCACCAAGAGCTAGTACAAAGATTTTCATCAAAGTATTTTATCACCTGAAACTTACCTGGAAACAGCTACTTGTATCTGCTGCTCTTAATCCTTCCCAGACCTGGAAGATACATTATTGCCTCAGAAATTAATTCTTTGTCCTGCAAGCTGTACCATTTACAGCTATCAAATTGGAATTGCAGAGGGAGATATTTTAAATTTAGCTATAATATCTGTCCAGGTTAGAGCCAGCTTTGTTTTACAAGGCTCCTGCAGCTGAAGAGGGAGAGGCTGGCACGATGTGTTGCATCTTGCAAATGGATAGCATGTCTATTCTGACATGATTTGAACATGAAAACCCAATAAACACATGGTCATTATGCATGGAAATCTCACAGCAGAGCTTTCTGCTTGCACTTAGACTGTTTTGGTTGAGAGTTACACTATGAGGAGCACAAGACTTGAAAGCTGCAAGTGGCTTGTGTAAACAGATGGACATTTGAGATGTATTGATGGCTTCAAGTTAATTCAGTTAACATGTGGGTGCACATGTATTTAATTTAGCCTAGTGTAAGTTTTTGTAAGCAATGGAAGCTCATATGTGCTTTTTAGAAAGAAAGTAGGAGCCTGTGGCTTTTTTCTGTAGCTCTTGGAGCTACAGCTGTAGAGGCTCTTAGGGACTGTGACCATCCTGTTGTCATGATCTCGTAGGCCCAGGTGAGACTTAACAGTTTTTCACTGAAGTTCACTGAAGGTGGCTTGCAGATGAATTTTGAAATGGTAAGGTGCTGAGAAAACATAAAAGTGCTTAAACACATCTTCCTGCACCCTTATCGTACACGCTGCTTGCTAGAACCAGTTAGGTTGAGCAACACCATTAAACTGCCAGCCCTGTTGTTTACAGTGGGACAGTTCCTCAACGCTCAGGGTGAAGAAACCCAGCAGTTTTCTGTTGCTGAGCGTTCCAGGGAGGTTTGGAAGCGGCAGAGCTCTCACTGCACAGAGCACGGCAGGAGCTGGGGTTTGGCATCCCGGCAGTGCTGCTGCACAGCAGCCTGTGTGCAGGAGCTCTGTTTTTCCCTGCAGTTCCTACTTACCCTGAGATAAAACACTCTGATGTTGGCATATGATACACCAAAAAACCACAGATCGTTTGTTGAAAAATAAGGACTCTGCAGCATTTAGGAGAAAGTAAATGAACAGTCCTTCTAAAAATACAGCAGTATGCTAAAATATTGCCAAAGCACTGCTCTGACGCTGTTGTAAGCTGTCATGTTTTTTGACCATTATAAATAGATTAGTATTATTGCAAGGATTTTTTTCCTATTAGCAAAGAAGTTTTCTTTTTCCTGTTTTCAACATGAAGATCCTCACATGTTCTCTGAGCAGGCAGAGCTGTTCTCACACAGAAGGCAGTGGGAATGCTGCTGGTGAGGAAGTGGGCATCTGTACCCCACTGGAATGGCCTTCCTTAAGCCTTTAAGTCTCCTGTGCTGTAAGTTCAGCGGGTTTTTTGCAATTTGTTTTGCTTAAATTCTCCTTATCTTCAAGGCATTAGATACAGTCCAGTTAATCACTTAGGATACATTATATAGTCAAGTTCAGACCCAAATTTGGTTTGAATTGAGGCTTGAAACAAGAGTGAGCTCCTTTCCAGCAGCACTGAAGTGCTGGGGGCTTTGGAGAGTTTTCTTTCTATTTCAGGTTGTTCCCAGACCCAAAGTAAATTTCCTTTCAGATTTGTGACCAAACAGTAGGACTAGGGAAATTGGCAGCCAGATCTGCTTCATTTTGGGGAATTTGCTAGCAGATAACAACGTTCAGGTCAAGATCAGAGCATTAGGCTTGCATTGTGCTGCTGGTGCTGCACTTTACCTGCTTTGGGTGGAGAGCAAAGGCTGCATGTAAAGTGGATTTCCAGTGAATTGTGTACAGTGGAATCCTCACGGTGCTGGCTGCACCATGACCATCGTGGATAAGTGTCTGAGGATCACTCTTGCAGTGCTTTCCCCAGGTCTCTGGGCTCTTCAGGCTCCTGGTGAATGCACAGGGACGTGCACAGCACACTCTGTGTATGTAAAGTGCATTGTCTGAACAAGGTTTTTATCGCTTACAGAGCACTCGTCCTTTCTGGCTGCACAGGTTTCTGGGTGAGGAGACCATACACTTCATGACAGCCTGAGGAGGGTCTCCTGTAATATTTCTGACAGCTTTATTTTCTGTCTCCTCCAGCCTCTTTCTTTTCCTTTGAGCTGCAAGTGTAGATTGAAACGCAGGTAATACATAAGAGGATCCTTTAATATTGGCTATTTTCGGAGGCACAAAGGACAATTACTTTCTCTTCCTACTAACCTCCTGCTGGCTTACTAGCTGCTTGGGAGGCTAGTGATTTTAAGAATACCACTTTACCCAGTGCATCAAATACGGAGCAAATCTTTGCTCACCAAGATCCCAGTTCCTACATCCCATGGTAACACCAAAAATTGAACTTGAGTGGCCCAGAGCGCCAGCCCCTACTGTGAAGACTCATACAACCATCAGCACTTTTGAGAGTTAAATTTGATCCATTGGCCCTGAGCTGTGCTGACAATTGCCAGCTAAAAGACCTTTCAGTGAATTGTCCTTTAATAGAACTCTTCCCCTCCCCCCATTCCCATTTCCTGTTGTTCTTTTAAATAAAAAGAAATCCTGGTGACAAAGCTGAAGTGTATTCTGTCATTATTGTTTGAAGAATAAAGTATTTGTCTATATTTCAAGGAAATTAATTGCCTGAGAAGTGCAGGTCAGAGTTATTTTACAAGGATAGTATTCTTCACTACTGCAAAATCTCAGGGAAAAATCCTCACACTATTTAAATGATATATTTTTGTACTAGTATTTGATCCTTTGAGTGATTTCAGTTAAAATACACGGGAAAGTCGGTATTGTATTAATGCTGCACTGGTCTGAGAAAGGACACTGAACATTTAGACCAATCTGTTTTGGTTTGTGGGCATGTCCTGAGAGAAACTGAGCAGGCTCAGTGGGCCAGTGCAGTTTGATGACATTTTGTAGCTTCTGCAAGGAGCAGTTTTCCAGAAGAGGAGCCAAATAAGACCTCATCTCATAGAGGAGTGATTTCCATTGCTGTCTCCTGGTGCCTAGAAAGGTCATCCAGGTTTTACCTGAAATGAGTCTGAAAGGTTTTAGGAATGCTCGTGTCTGACTCAGCAGGCTTAGATTTGCCCCATGTACACTGAACTTGGCTTTACCAGTCCAAGCCTAGTGGGATGTGCAAAGTATAACTGGAGTATTACTAAAATTGTATTTAAGGTCTTACTGCTGCTCTTAGTGGCAATGATCTTAGTTGTTGCATTTAATTTAATTTAATTTAATTTAATTCAAACCCAGATTCTCAGCACTGGCTTTTGGGTTAAGCAGGTTGGAAGGACGGGTAGGACAGCAAAGAGCTGATGGGATAGGGTGAAATTGCCAGCTCATAGCTGAGCTCCTCCTCCTTTAGGTAGCTTTGCCCATGTTTTGGTGGAGAGGGGACAAAATTCAGTTGAGCTTGCTCTGCTCAGAAGCTTTGAAACAGATTTAAATGTGACATGCAGTGTCTTCAATTTCTACAGGGAGTAAGTGAACAAAACAGCTTTAAATTAAACTGAGTGCCATATTGTGGTTTGTAGCAGTTGGTCTAAAGATACATTTAATTAAACTGGTTCAATTTCTAAACTAGGACTATGGAGTCTACCTTTTACAATGCTATAAAATCCTTGTGTATGAGCAAGCTTTCAGTGTAATGAAAAAGGCTGGGGGACACACTTGTGATCCTCAGCTAACCAATTAAATATTTACTTAATAAGGATCTAGAAGTTAATTTTGCAATCCATTTTTTTTAAATGAAAGCAAAATACCTATTACATGGCTAAGTCAGTGCCTTTAGTCAGTGGATAGAAGAGTTGCTTTTCTTAGCTGGGAGCACCATTTTAATGTCACAACCGACCTTCTAGCAGGAGGTTAGTCCTAATAGATCAGGTTTATACTGAAAAAGATTCAGAAACCATTAGAGAAGAGAATTAGAAAATGATAGAAAATGAATGGTTTTTGGGTGATTTCAGAGCAGATTGAATTAAAGCTCACTTCTGTATTAAAGAATTTTTTTACTGAATCGGAGAATGTACCTATTCTGTAACAGTGATTATTCCACACACTGGAATTAAATCACACACTGGTGGAGTCTCCTCCACGGACTCTGGAAGGAGCCTGGGGACACTGGGGTACCCAGGGAAAGGCAGCTGTTGTGGTGCTCTGTCCCTACGTGGCATCCAGGAGCATACAACTGTCTTTTCACTGGGATGAGCTTGCTCCTTATGCTGTGGCATTAAAGATCGTGCTACTCATGTTGATATATAGGCAAATGCATAAATAATACCAAGAAATGCAGTGTATGTGTCAATTAAACTTCTGTTTAATAACAAATTCAACACACCTGCCAGGAAGCTATGCAAAATCTATAAAAAGTGTATTAAGTCACAGAAAAGGGAACATGTTAATGCAATATTCTGCTTTAGAAATTCAAATCTGGAAGAAGAGCGTGTTCAGTAGGAGGTAGTGTGCTGTTTTCTGTGCTGCAGCTTGGTTTGCTGTCTGTAACTGTGTGCAGGAGCTGCCAGGAGCAGGACAGGAGGATTGGGAGCAAACAGAGCGGTTTGTTCCGTTCCCGGGAGCGCGGGTCTGGTTGGTGGCACCGTGGTGCATTCAGCACGCTGTGGTTGAGGTTTACAAATACAGGGCAATTGATTAATTCAGGTTTGGGAGTCACACACAGATTACTCAGTCAGTGTGTGCACAGGTAGGGTGGGCACTGAGTTCTTGATGGAACTTTTTGCTGAGATCCCTTTGGAGCCTCCTGCAGGCAGAACAGACAGGGCTGGGATGGAAACAGTAGTGCTTGTCACTTCTGCAAAACAGTTTCCAATTGAAACCTGAAATTATATGTAATGAGGCATTGCCATAAACAGGGTTGCCGTAGGTAAGTAGCAGTTTGCACAGGATGATGGAAGTTCTGCCACTGCAGAGGAATAATATTAATTCTCATGAGAGGCTCCAAATGAGTAAATGCTGATGAATATGTACCAATGTGTGTGTGTGAGTTTAGTGCTTCTGAAAGGCAGCTGGCAGTTCTGGGAGCTGAAGGGCTGTCTTTGCCAGCAGAGTGCCGTGGAGGAGAGCAGCCCAGTGAAAGTGTGCAGTGATCCCCTGGGATGTGTTCTGTGGGCAGCCCCTGGAAGCAGGGCTGGGGATGGGGCTCAGCTCTGCAGCCAGGCTCAGTAAAACGTGTGCAGGAGATTCTCCAAGCACACATCCAGCAGATGCCCAACACATTTCAAACCTGTGCTTGGGTGCTTCATGTGGGTGCCTGCCTCCCACCCCAGTCACAGGATGCCCTTAGAGCAGTGTCTCTCTCTGTAAGGCAGAATGAGAATCTCTGTGAATGAGAGCAGTGCCTGTGTTTCCATGAGGAGCCCTGGAGGGGAGGGAAGCACCTTCTAGCACCTTCTATAGATGTCCCACTGTTCTTTTAATAACTAATGCACTGTGCTGGTGCAGAAAGGGGCTCCTAGTGAGAGGTAACAAGCTGAAATGGGGTAGAAAATGGAGAAACCAACAGATTCTAATCCTTAAAGTAGATTGGGGTAAAGGCGTGGGTCCCGTGGTGTGAATAGCAGCAGTAGTTTCATACCCAAGCTTCTCTCCATGCGTGCAAACACAGAATAAAGAAGCAGCTGTAAGAGGCAAGATGGAAGAAAAATGCTGTTGCACAATAGCAAAAGGTTTTAAGAATGCGAGATTTTTCTTCTTTCTTTGCTTAGTTTTAAATTCTGTGGTTTTACATGTAAGAAAAAGGAAAATATGTACTTGTATAACTGTACAGTTTTCTTTAATTGTTTTTATCTCAACACCTGAGTGTGAGTTGTAGAGGTGTGCTTTATGGCCGTGTTTAAGAACAATATTTAAATTAGGCTTAGCTTTAAAAAATCACGTAAATTAAGCAAAATATGAGTTTACAAGCGTGGCGTTAGTTAGATAAATGAGATTTCAATGCAGCTGTGCATTTTTAAGACTGTGCAGACACTGCCCTTCAGGGTGATTTAGGTGCCTAAGTCATTCTAACGAAAGGGAAAAGAAAAAAGTTCATTTCCTAAGTTGCCTGTGTTGTTAAACATTGTCCAGAAAAGCTGCAGGGACTGCAGTGAGAGTGAGAGGTGAGTGAGAGGTGTCTTCCAGCACCTCCAGTGACTGCAGGATTTACGTGGATCCCAGTTTTAAGGAGTGATACTGAGGACACTGTAAATTTTTAATAATACTAGCAGAAATCGGGTTCTCTAGGTCCTTCTACAGTTTTGTTCTGTTTTTTATCACTGGGGATGTTGGCCAGGTGGGACCACGGGAGGCCACCTGAATGAGCAAGGCCAGTGCCAGCAGCAGGCTGGGACAGTCATGGTTTTGTATAGCTGAGGCTTGAAAACCTTCAGGATGGAGGTTTGTTTACAGTTGTTTTTGGGTTTGTTAGAGTTGTTTTGGTTTTTGTTGGAGTTGGCTTTATTTAGGGTTGTTTTAGGGTTTGTTAGGGTTGTGTTGGTAGGTTGTATTTCCCTGATTATATTTCAGTTTGCGTTACGCTCTTGTTAAGAACATCTGAGCATTATGGGCCTGGTTCTGTACCTGCTGCTGTCAAGGCAGAATTTGCTGTTTGTTTTAGTCTATGGATGCTAAAACCTTGAGGTGGTGAGCCTGTGGTTAGCCACTTGAGTGTGCATCCACATGGGATTTCGAAAAGTGCAGAAAGAAGTTCAGCAGTTGGTGTTCAGTGATGTTCTGTGGGCTTGGAGCACAGCTGTTTCCAAATCCAGCTGTTTCAAGTAGAAAAGTAGCAAAAAACATTAAAAAAATCTGACTGAACCACTGAGTGTTTTGCTATTGGTTTCCTTTATTTAGCAGGACAAGGTTTTGCCTCTCTTAGGCTGTTCAGAAAGCGTGGAGTCTTTTCAGTGTCCTAACAGGCTTTGGTTCAGCCCCTTGTACAGTTTCCCGTGTCGAGCTTTTGTTTGTTGCAGCTCCAGCTCAGGAGAGCAATGAGTGGGGTGTTTCTGTGGAGGAGCTGTGGACCTCTTTGTATTGACTCAAACACAGAGTGTAAAGAAAATGGGGATGTGTGTCGGGAGGCAAATGAAAGCATGTTGTTTTTTATAAAGTATCACCTGCAATGCGCTTCTGAATAAACCTCTGTATGGCCATGGATGGGGTTTTTTCACTTGAAAGACACTATCTCCTTCTTCTAAACATTTGCACAGCAAAGTAATGCATTATTGCATTTTCATAAATAATTGAAAAGCAACTTAAAAGAAAGTAGGCCAACAGAAAAAAAAAAAAAAGAAAGTGTTGGTTTCAAATTTGAAAGAAGAAGAATATGTTTCCTTCTTGATAGCAAGTCAGTTAAATTTTATTAAATCCCATTTTCCCACCCTGACATGACCAAAGACAAATCTGAAAATTGACAGTTTCATTTGAAAGAGAGAGAAATGGGAGAAAAGGTTTTGAAACGCTGAGTTTGGTTTGGATTGTTTCTCTTTTTTTTTTTTTCTTTCTTTTTTTAAATCTTCCCCATAAGAAAGGAATTGTGACCCCTTATAGGTTTGCAAGTCACTGAGGAGCAAGTCTCTTCTCGGTGCCATTTGCTGTGCTGGGCTGTAATAATGCAAGTTATTTTAGAACTGTGCATACGTTAGTGTTCTGGCGCAGCATGATACAATAATGTGTGAAAAAGCATAAGATCACACCTTGGTGAAACTTGCAGATTTCCTGCATAATCCGACAGTGAGCTCTTGTCAGGTTTTGACTATACGTAAAGTGAGAACAAAGTTTCCAGAAGCAAAGCACAAGCCTTGGATGCATTTGGAATGGCTGGGCGGGGATGGTGGCCCTGACGTGGCTCTGAGCCTGGCTCTGAGCACTTCAGTCCCACTGAAGTGGCCAGCAGGTCTCCTTTGGTGCTTGAAACTGGGAAAAGCTTCAAGCCCTTTGCTGAATGGGAGCTTTAGTTTTACTGGCGCTGAGGAAGACCTTTGATCTTTGAGTAAATCATTCCTTCCAAGCCATCAGTGCCATGATCAGTTTTCTGTACCATACAGTGGGGTGGATCTGGTGACACAGCCAGGCTGTGGGAATGGTTTATGGCCGTGGCTCTCTTCACTGGTCTGTGGGCACGTTGGTGCCAGGCTGGTGTGGCTGAGGGAAGAGGGGAATATTCAGTTTCTAATGCTCTCAGTGCACAATGAGGACCAGCAGGGTCTGTGCCTGGGCCCTGGGTTTTGCTGTACCAGAGGTTAGAGGGAATTGCTGGGTGAGGTCCTTCCCTCAGGCAGGAGGCCTGACCAGTGAACTCCAGCAGTCTCTTTCTGGCGTGGGATCAACAGATCCCATGTATTAATGTGCTTTTTAATATGCTTTAAAGATTAGTGTTCTTCAAAGAGTCTACCCCAGTGAAAATAAGCTTCATGCAACTGATCTGTCCTCCAGAGCAAAAAATGTGCATTCTCTCCTGCTTTCCTCCCAGCTTTACTCTGTCTCCTTTCATTTTTTATAACCAGTGAGGCTGTGTTTCAAGTCCCTGCCCACCGTTTCCAAAATGTGTGATATATTTGCTAAGGATTTGGAATTTGGGATGCTTCGATATAACTTTGTGTAGGTTTTGTAGAAACACCTGACATGTGTGTTTAGTTCCTAAACACCTTCTGTGCTTGATTTATCCTCACAGGTTGTCAAGGTATTCAGATGACCTGAAACTGAGGAAGTGAGAGGGAGCTCAGCTGGCAAAAGTCTGACATTGAGTCTGACTGCGGCTCCAATTTGTTTTGCAGAGTTGAGCCCAGGCTGCGTGGGCGGTGAAGAAAGCCTTCTTCACTTCACCATTGTATCCAAAAAGCTCTGAGCAGCATGGTTTTTCTGCAGGTGATGAATAACCTAGTTAGCTCACATCGATTCCGTCGGGTGACAGTTCTCCGAGGAGGAGGCACGGTGGGAATTTGTGAGCCTGGCTTCATTGGTGGGGATGCTGGGGTGGGAGGTCCTCTCTGGGAGGACCTTTGGGAGGTTCTTTGGGAGGTCCTCTCAGGCAGAGAAACCACAACCTGGCCATCTGACAGGCACCACCATACACGAGTTTCTTCTTTACGTTTGCCACTGCTGTTGGCCATGGCTCAGCAGCTTGGCTTCAGAACTTTTACCCTCATTGGGTATATTTTTAAGGTCCTGTTATCACCAACTGTGATCACCAGGGGCAGGCAGATCTTGAGGTTAGATATGTGGAGGATGCTCCCAAACCAGAGCCCCTGTCTGTTGTCACAGAATTTCCCTTCCCTTTGGCTGGCCTGACAGTGTCACCTGGGGTGAAAGGCCAGTGCTGTGTGCCCTGGGAGTGTCTTGTCTCGGCTGAAGGAGGGCTTTCTGGGCAGAAATCAGTCGTGCTGTTGATGCAGCACAGTGTGCATCACTGTTTGTGTTATTACTGTTTTACATTTGTATTTGTAAGAGGAGCATATTGATGACTGCGTGTTAAAACTCTGTCTTTTAGTGCCTCGCTTTCTTTCCGAAAAAGGAAGAAAGCTACATTCTTACTTGGAAAACCACAGAATTACACTGGAGCTGTGCTCATACATGATCACATGCAGGCAGATTAGGGCACGGTGTATAAATTGCCTTCGTGTTGGTTGGGTTAGCAGCTGTCAAATAAGTGATTACAGGCGCTGGCATCGCTTTGCCTCCCATAATCGCTGTGAAACAGGGATGGAAATGGAACAGATGCCATTTAGGATGGACCAGCACCTAGGTTCTGGCTCTGGGGCTGGCTCTTCTTGCCTCATGGCCAAAGTTTCTTAGATCTTTTTTGCTTTAATTCCTCAGGACTTATAAATGGAGATAATAGTGCTCGCTTGCTTTACAGGAGATTTCTGAGGCTGCTTGGTAAATCATTTGGGATCCTTTGGTGAAGGATAGGAAATATATGCTGGAGCATTAATGGTGAGATTAAATTGAAAAATTCTGTTGAGATTGAGGAAAAATTACTGTTCCTAGATGAGTTTTGCTTTGCTGGGTGGTGTTAAACTTCTGCAGGAAGTAATTTTTTCGGAGATTTTGTTGGGGTGTCATTTCCTGGGATTTTTTAATTTGTTAACTGACAAGGCTTTTTGATACCAGGCACTACACTTGAAGTCCTGTTGAAGAGCAAATGAAGTGTTGTGATGCTATTTTTTGCAGCATAGGAGTCTATGGTGACTCATTTAGTGTTTGCAATGCCTGTGACAGATTAAAAGAAAAAAATGAAATCAGTTATTCCCAGTGAGATGGATACACTCAGCCAGACCCTATTTGAGAATTATTTGCTGCACTGTTAAGACCAAAGTACACATCTTCCCCCTCCCCCCCAAAAGAATCCAGCTTATCATGAAATGTTTATCAGAGCCATATAAACATTTCTCGACTGCCGAATTTTGCAGGGAAATTCTTTTGGTCTAACATATGTATTGCAAGCAAAACTCTTCACAGATTTTTTTAAAAAATATAATTAGCTTGGTTGCAGCCCTACTTATTACCAAGCATGCCAGCATCTGGCAAGGGTATGGCGATCTGGGAATTCACTGCTTGAAGCCTTGGAACAAAGTGTTCTGATCCGACCCCAGGCAGTGAGTCCAGGACTTGAACTGGAATCTTCAGGAGCAGAGAAGTCTTAAGTGTCTGGAAAATTGGCCTGTTGAGTCACCACACAGGCACTAAAACAAAACTAATTTTAAGCAGGTCAGAGTTCAGTGATTCCCTCTGGAATCTAATTTTTTTTCCCTGAAAAAAAAAAAAGAAGTCTCATGTTTTAAATGAAAAGGGTCAAAGTTGATGCACTGCTACAATTTTTGAATGCTTTCCCTTAAGAACAGCCACCCAGGCTAGGATTAGCATGAAGGGCTGCTAGGCTGGCACTTCAGTGTCTGGGTTAAAAATATTTTAAAGCAGTAAATGCAGTCAGAACAGAGAGCGAGATCCCTGGGAGCCTTCCTATTCAAAAATGTGTAAGCTCAGGGCAGCAACTGCAATGTAATTTAGGGCAGTATATGCTTCATAGCTTTGGAGAATATTGCCTCTTGTTAATGTTGCATTGGAGGACACTGGGATAGGAGTAATTTTAGAAAGGTGGTATTCCTGTTTGTTTTACATTGGAAACTTCAGAACAAATGAAGGGAAGCATCAACTGAGGAAGAAGCGTGACTGCCGAGAGCCAGCAGCGAATCCATCTCCGAGCAGGCTGTAGGAAGCACAGGCAAAGGGGGTACAGAAACATTTTCCTGGGAATGCAGCTGCAAAAGGAGCGCAGCAGACAAAGGCAGAATCAGGTACGTACTTTGAAAGGCATGTGGGCAAACTTCTGTCGGAGAGCCCCGCGAGGAGCCTGCTCCTGTTAAAGGACAGGATGCCTGGGGGATCGAATGACAGGAGCATTGTATTCCTTTTCCACTGCTGAAGGAGTGGGACTGTCTGTGAGCAGGGATGATTCAAATAGCTGCTCAGAAACGCGTGCCTTGCGAGGGGGAGGGAGATTTTTCCTTCCCATTTCTTTATGAAGATCGTTTCCTTCTTTTCCCCTTTGGGTCTTGCCAAGTTTGCTTTACATTTGCAAGTGAAAAGGATGGGTCTGGGCTGCCCAAGGAAGCTTGGATCTGAGCTCTGTTTGTGTCAGGCACCGTGGGCTTGGTGATCTCTGTTTGTCTCTGAGGAAATAGTCCTGCTTGCACAACAGGGCAAATGCAATGTGCAGATGTCAGAGCTGCTAGAGCAAAGAGGGCTGTCTAGGAAAAGCTATGCCAAACCTACTGGTGGAGTGGAAAAGGAGCAGCTAGGACTTCTGGCTTCCTCCCTGCGCCTTTCCATGGCTGTAGGAAAATCTCCAGGCCAGACAGAAAGCTCATGGTGAGCTGTAGCTCATGCAAACTGTTCTGTTGATGGGAAGATATTTTTATGAACGTTTGCCCACATTGGGGTGCAGAGATTTGTGTGCTCTGGTCGCCAGTGCAATAGTCAGAAAGGTCTGTGAAATAACACTGCTTCCACAGGACTTCCCCTTCAGTGTGTAGGAATAGCTGGGAATGTGGCTTTTGGAGTGAAGGAGCTATAAAGCTTAAATTTATTAGGAGAGCAGCAGCCTGCCTTGCTACTACATGAAGTTATTGGAATGCTTCTCCTGTGTTATTCCTGCAGGTATACAAGGCACAGGGATTTAAATGGGAGCATGTGTGAGGCTCTGAGATCCAATTTGTCTTCGAGGTTACAGCAAGGCTCCATTTCTCTCAGGCTTAACAAGTAGCAACCATAGTTTACTAAAATATTTATTTATATTTAGTGAAAACTGACTGACATGCAGTTGGTTGTGCGTTTAAGATCACAATTTATAGCCCTTTGAAGTCTGTGTGTCTGAAGGAAAGAGGAATGCTTAGGAAAAGCTGAACTTGAATTAATTGTGGAGGCAGATGCAGATTGAATTTCCTGTATGGGAGTAAGTCAAGCAATGAGGAATGCTAGGCCAACTTGTACCACGACAGGAGGTGGTGCAGCTTTAGTGCAGAATAGCCTGGTTAACTGAATCCAAATTATTGACCAGTCCTCCAGACTTCAGGGATGGTGGTGGTTCTGAAGAAAAAAAGTTAATTTATGATTTGTATAGCTTTATGATTTGCAGTTGTGATGGTGGGATAAATCACACAGGCTTCCAGCCCTGAAACTTTAATCTGCAGTGATTTGAAACTTGAAAACTACAAAATACTTAAAGGCTCAGATTTATATTTTCCTTTTTGAATGATGTGGCTCTTCTCACTAGATTGTGACCCAGGGGAAACTTTGCCATAAGGAAGAATTTTAGGGAGCCAAGAGGCAAAATGTGTTTTGGGCAGCTCCCAAATGTGGTATTTTTTTGTTTGTTTGAACTCTGCATTTGTAATTCCACAGTTGTCCTTGCATCCAGCCCCTTTTAAATCTTCTCTTAGCACAGGAGAGTTGCAGCATGTGCATGCTGTGCTGATCCTTTTTGTTTAACTCACAATGCTTTGCTCTCAAACTGGCTATCAGAATATGATGGGTCAACAGGATCATTCTGTTTAGCATGAAGCACACCTGAAATATCTGCTTAGGTAGTGCTTGTGATTTCTCAGCAAATATTCAGCCCAGTGGGGAGCTGCAGGACTCACCTCCATCTCCCAAGGGTTAACAGTAACCTATAATAATAATCTCGTGGCACAAAAATGCTTCTTTTTATGCATTACCTATTTCCAGAGGCCTAATTTAGGTTTTGTATCAAAATGGATATCACAAACGCTTGAGCTTCCTGCTGGGAATGAAAGTGCTACCAGGAGACTCCGTTCTCTGTTATTCCCGTGGTGTCCAGGAGGGGTGAGGAGGCGAGGAAACAATTGCTGATATCTGTAGCAGTAAGTATAAATAGTAGCAGGGTGGGTTGCAGAGGTAAAATGCTTTGAGAGTATTGTTCTTGTGAAAGTCTGGCCCTTGCTTTTGGTTAGAATATATCTACATGTGTGTGTGTGTGTGTAAATATGTGTTTTCATGTTGGGGCCAATTTTACATCTTGACAGGAAGAAAGTTGAGTTTATTTTATAAATGCACAAAAATTCACCTGCCATCAAGAGAAAAGGATATTGTTATGGTGTAAAATGAGATTGTGTATTCATGCTTAAATACACAGGCAGCTATATCAAAGGTCAGCACATGTGTGTCCCTGCTCTCTCCATGCACGTTTCATGCCACATTCTGCTGTAGTTCCAGTGGAACTGTTTCCATCACTTACTTTCCTCAAGGATCTTTCTGTTGAATGCTTTCACGTAAAAAAATCATGTTTGGATATTTTGCTGTTGTTGTAACAAGTTGGAACAAGGGAAACAAAAGCTGGATTAAACAAATTTCTTTTTTGTGTTCAAAAATGCTTGCTGAACACCCAGATAGTTTCTCTCTCCTTGGTATTGATTTTCCATTGGAAGCACACATGGGAGGAGAAGGAAGGTTTTAACAAAACCTACAAAACACTCGTGTTTCTGAATTTCCTGGCAGTTGCTATTTTTCCTTCTCTTTTTTGCAAAACTTGGTTATGTCAAATTTGTCCCAAACCTCCTTCTCCTCTCCCTGGTCCCTGCTTTGGGCAGGAGGGCGATTCCTGTGGCAGGAGCTATTCTGCTGTCTCGGTCTGTGGGGGGAAGGGATTGACAGCAGGCTGGACACGAGCCATCAGTGTGCCCTGGTGGCCAAGAAGGCCAATGGTTCCTGGCCTGGATCAGGGATGGTGTGGCCAGCAGGACAGGGAGGGCATTCTGTCACCTGGCACTGGTGAGGGCACACCTGGAGTGCTGTGCCCAGTTCTGGCTCCTCAGTTTGGGAAGGACATTGAGACACCTGAGCATGTCCAGAGGAGACAACGAGGCTGGAGAGGGGCTGGGAACACAAACCCTGNTTCTGGAGAGGTTTGGTGTTGCTGTGTTTGGGGTGAAGCCTTCTGGAGAGGTTTGGTGTTGCTGTGTTTGGGGTGAAGCCTTCTGGAGAGGTTTGGTGTTGCTGTGTTTGGGGTGAAGCCTTCTGAAGAGGTTTGGTGTTGCTGTGTTTGGGGTGAAGCTTTCTGAAATTGTGTGGGGATATTCTATGTATTGTGGCCATCTCAACTGTGACAATGGCCTGTCCAGGGAGGTGGTGGAGTCACTATCCCTGGATGTGGCACTGGGTGCCAGGGTTTAGTTGAGGCGTTGGGGCTGGCTTGGACTCGTTGATCTTGAAGGCCTCTTCCAACTCAGTGATTCTGTGTGTGATTCCCAGAGTTCTTGTTGCTCTAGTCTGGCAGGTTCAGGTGCTGGAATTTGGATGGGGTGTAAAGTGCTCCTCTGCTCTGCCAACCCCTGTGAGTGTAGACACCTGGGGTGTGACTGGGCACGAGGGAGAGAACAGCACTCCTGCCCAGTCCTGGGTGTGCTGTCCAGGCTGGGTGTGCAGCGAGCACCTGGGGGGTGCAGAGGTGTGGGTGTGTGTGCTGGCTTCGGTGCCATGGGAGGGCAGAGCCTGGGTAGGCTCTATTCCACCAGTTTGAGCCCTGCACAGGTGCTTTTGTGTTGGCTTTGCCCAAGCTGCCTGGCTGAGCACCCAAGTGGTCCTTGAGGAGAGTGGTGCTGGCCCGCCCGAGTGCAGGGGTGAGTGTGGGGCAGGGCAGAGAGCAGGAGCACAGTCCCACTCTGCTGTGCTGGGGAGGGCTCTTGACCTTTTGTTCCTTGGTTTTCTTGTGCTTGAGGACGTACAGACTTAACCATCACTCATGGGTTTTGCAAGAATCAACTAATTACCATTTCAACCAATTTGAGGATTGGTAACCCTAAATAAGCAAGAACTTAATCAGTTATTTTTCTTTGTGTTTATGCTATAGGAAAAATCCACTCATTTATTTCCAAGCACATGACACACAAGAACTATCTTCACACTTCTGAGTGGAACTGGGGCTTGATGCCAAGGCTTTTTTTTTTCCTAGAGAATATGGTATACTCATACACTCAGATTGAATGGCACAACCTTACAGTTTCACTCGGGAGGTGGAGCTTTTTTCTTGCTGTGGTTTTGTACTTAGAAACTGTAAATAGATTCTCTTGGGTCAAGTTCTTTGTCCTCATGACTGCACCCATTGCCAGTGTCCTTGAGCATGTGAGCTTGATTTTTTTTTTGGAGTAGTTCTTACTAGTAAATGGGGTGTCTGTTCCCCCCATATTTCCTGCCATCTCCTTCTGCATTAATTATTTGGCTTAAAAAATCTGGGAATTAGAGAAGGAGAATGGAGAAAAAATATAATAGGGGTGCTTATCACCTTTTACCCTCTTCCTTTTGTGTGTGGAGAAGCCCTTGAGTGCATGAATTTGGGAATTAGGAGTAACTTCTGTCCCACACCTGATGCAGCCCTGGTTTAATGTGGAACATGGAGATACAACAGTGAAGGAAGCCAGAGTTTATGACTCTGCATTTGCCATCGTATGGGAGTTAGAGCTAAGGGCTTCTTCTTTTTTGTTTTAATTTCCTTTGTTTTAAGAAAGTATTTTTTAAATGAAGTGGGGGAGGAGAGTTATGTGCCACTGCCATGCTTTGGGATCTAAGGCTCCTGTGGACCCCATAGGATGTCAATGGACTCATTAAGATTTAGCCAAGTTTTATGCATTATTCATAATATACATTCACAGCATGCACCCTAAAGACTGTCTCCTGTGAATGCTTAGTCAGAATCATTTGCATTCTGTATTATGGATCCATAATATAAAATACATTTAGCTACGTTTTGTGTATTATCCTTTACGCTTATTTCCAGCCTTTACTGTTCTGGCATATGCAGCAAATGTTTAAACAATAGCATGCAGTTATGTTTTGTTGCTCTATAAAAAATAATGCATAATAAGGACCCTGATGAAAATTAATTATTGCGTAAGAGCAATGGACAGCTTTTTCCTCTTTGTAGCTTCAGTGACATTGTAAACTTACTTTTCTAATGTGTTTAAGAAGTGTTTTAAATTCTGGGCTGATATTTTGTAAATTTTGTATTTCAAATACACACAAAGATCATTTTTGATGTGCAAGGTTGGCAGGTGATGAAACATCAAATTGAAGCTGAGATGCTTAATAATCATAAGAGTCTTTTGCTGTGCGTTTACTCTAATCCTATGAACATTATTTCTGCTGTACATGACAAGACGAAAGAATCAACAAAACACCACATCAGAAAATTAATTCTCTTCCTGTCATCTAAAGCATTGAAGCTCCTCTATTTTCTTTTCCTCAGCTGCCAGTACATCATGGTGATGGGTCTGATCTCAGCTTTGCACTGATCCACAGAGTGGCCCAGGCATGTTCCTTGTACACCTCTGCCTTAGTTTCCCCATGGGAAATGGTGCTCCTTAAATTCCTCTGTAGGAGCTGTCTATCTGGATTTACTCCTTCAGCACCCTGCCGCTGCCAGGAGAGAATATTCCTGTTGGGAATGCTGCTCCTGCAAGAAAATGGGATTTCTTCTGGGGCCAGGTTGCAGCAGGGGGAAGACAGGGAGGCATGAGGATTATCCTCCTTGTGCAGAGTTGGTTAGGGGATTGCTTTTGTGATGTGTCTTCCATTTTGGGGACCATGGTAATATTTCTAGTGCAATATTTCTAGCTGGAGCTTGCACATGAGAACACCAGGTGGGCAAAATCCAGGCTCCTGTGGCGTCCTTTGCAGATCCCTTTCACTTGGGGTATTGCCCCTCTGTGTGTTCAGGAGGGCAGGGGCTATGTCAGCCTGTCACCCATTTCCTTTCCCAGGGAAGCTGTACAGGTTCCAGAGAAGCTTTTGGGATGGTGATGTCCTTGTCTCAGGAGCCTGGCTCACACTGGGCAGGAGAGGTGCCTTGAGACTAAATATACACTGTATGCACGAGGGATAGAAGTGACTTGCTACGTCAAGTTCTTTGCTGATGTTGTAATACTTGATTAAAAGCCAGTGCTTATCAAAACACTTCAAAAAGTCTTGATAGCACATAAGATTGAAATGGTTTTTTTTTTCCCATCATAGACTTAACACAGAAGAATGTTTTGGCAGAGTACAGTCAGGAGGAAAACAGTTGGTATAAAATGAATTTAAAATCCTGAGGATTATTTGTGTTTACTTTTTTTCGCTAGGTCTTCAAAGCTACCTTTAGGCAGCATGCATACAGCATGCCCTGAGGATACAGTCGAGTTAGCAAGAGTTTTGCTGTGGCCCAGGAAAAGTGGGAACATCCTAGCCTTTGGTCCAGAACTGTCTCCTGAGTTCTCAGTAGGGTAACACCTAAAATACAAACATTTTGCTGCCTTTCTGTTCAAAACAGAGGATGAGCTTTTCATGAGAATTTTTCACTAAGTGAACTAAGAATTGTAAGTTTGTAAACACATGTATTTTGCAGCATGCCATTGCTGTAACTTGTTTCTTATTCTTACACATTGAGAGTAACAGTTCATGATTTTTAAGTCTGATGCATAGAAACAAAATATTTATTAGGTAAGATTTGATGGAGTGGAGTACTCTTCTCTGTGTGTGTTGAGTGTAGTAATGTGAACTAAGAGTAATCATTGTAGGGGGACTATGATTTCTGAGAGCAAATGTTACTGGATGCATTGCCAGGTCATTTTATGTCCTGTGGAGCAAAGCTGCCTTCCCATCTTGTCTGCTGCATACAGGGGGCAGGAAAGAAAGGCAGATGATCTGAGGCTGAGGTCCAGGTCTGTGCTGGAAGTTTTTCTTATTATCTTCCTTGAATCTTGAGCTTTCCTTCCTTGCCCTCCCACATTCTCTCTCCTCCCCAGCTCTTGTTGCAGCTCTGGCACTTCTCTGCTGTACCTTTTTCTCCTTGCTGCACCCTAAAAGCTCCAAAATGAACCCCAAATGTCAGAGATGGTTAGCTTGGGGTCTCTGCCACATGGTTATGATGCATTGCTGGTCCATCTCACTGGCTGGACACCAACATTTGGGACCAGTGGGAACATATTTTTGCCACTACAAATCAACAGAATAGGAATATAAACAAAGCTCAGAAAATCAAGACATCTAAACACCCCTTTCAGATTCATGAATATGCTATATATAAGCCTAACTTCTGAGATTTCCTTTTATTCTCATGAATATCATTTACATTTGAGCAAATGCAAATTCATTTCCACTTCTGATTCTCTGGAAGCTGCTTCTGGAAGGTGAGTAGGATGTGCCCTTTAGTCCATCCCAGTTCAGGCCCCAGTGCTGTGTGCACAACCCTGGGATTTCCAGAGCATTCAGCAGTTCTGCTCCATCTGGTTTTCTTTTCAGCAATCTCAATTTTTGCTGTAAAATTTCCAGTAGTGCAAAGAACAGGGGGTTTGTTCATGTTATTAGGCTTGTGATGTGGAAAATAAAAAACTTGCTTCCTACTGTTTAGCAAAATTTCTAGGAAGTTCCTAGCAGTTTTATTTAATACCTGAAATAGGTATCTTTATAGTTCTAAATTATTTTAAACAGCTTTTCTTCAATGAACAGCTGTAGAAATAGGCACTAGGGTACATAGAAAATGAGTGCTGTACATGAGCTGGACTCACAAGAGATGGAAAGAGAACTCATTTCTGTACCTCCATGGTAGTATCTGCCCTAGAAGAGCACCTCTACACCAGGTTTCAATTCCAGGCTTCTCAGGTACTGGGTTGCCATTATTATTAATTCTGCTATAGAGGAAGTGGTTTGAATGGGTAGATTTAAAGCATTTCACTGGGCTACCTGCTGTATTGTAATTCTATTTTACACTTGGAAAGGTTGTAGGGTTTTACTTCTGATTCAGTTCATCACAGGAAATCCAGACTTTGCTGTTAGCTGGGGCTGTTGTGCACTTTGTTCTCTCGGTGTTCTTTCTGTCCTTTGTCCACAATCATCTGTATGGTGTTTCTGTCCATCCCTAGTGTTAGAAAGTCAGAACTGTTATGCATCACGGGGCTTTAAAAGGAATATATTCTGATTTCCTCTCTGTTAGCCCTAGCTCTCAGTCTTTATGGTTCAGGCTCTTTAACTCTCAACAGTAAAATTCAGCACTTTTGAAAAAGAAACTGAGATTTTCATATGATCACAAGCATTGAGGCTTTAAGGTACTCCAAGACAACAGGAAAAGTTCATGGGTGTTTGTAACCCTGCAACATGCCATTAGAAGGGACCTCAAAGACTCTCAGGTCGTGTGTTCCTCCCACAAAGAAATCCTTTCACCTTGTGATGCTTCATGGGGTGCATGATATCCAAAGGGAAGAATCTGAGACAGTGTCTCACATTCTCATTTTCTGTGCAGTAGATTTGGGAGCAGTGGGATCCTGAGCATGATGAGCTGCATTTAATGAAGATAACACTTCTGGTCATTTTGCTTAGATAAATTTATCTAAAGAATAATTTTCTGTTTTATGTGAATTCCCCAAAATTTAATTGAAGAAGAGGTAGAAATCTGCACATATTTCTGTACTGTGCATTGCTCAGACACTTTGACAGACTCTGAAGAGCTGTGCCTTTGAAAG
>VYZP01050112.1:0-11301 GCA_013400635.1 Hypocryptadius cinnamomeus
AGACCTACCTAAATTGTGACTGCTGTCATCTAGGGCAGTCCTGAAGATCTACACTGAAACCTCACATCAAGGTCAGAATACCCTTTTACTGGAATGATGGAATCTTGCTGATGTCAGCTTAGGATCTCTAAATTAGACTTTCTATACCTCTTTCTATATGGATGGGAAAACTAAAATATCACTGACCACATTTCAGATATATTAAGTCTTTTCCTATTTAAAGTTAGGAACCTATACTGTTAAAGTCAGAAGTGACTTTTAGAATTGTGTAGCTAAAAGAAAAAATGAGTGGTATTGAGTCTTGTATGTGGTTTTTGTTTATTGCTTTAAGTTGTCCCCAAGGGGAATTTCAAAATTTTTTAGAACAACCAGTCGAATATGGAACTGTGTGAAATATCTCCTCAACAAAGTATTGCTCTTAAATGTTACTGGCTCCTTCTCTTTCCAGTCTTGCAGGAGTTCCAAAGCTGTTAATACTCAAATGTTCTACTTGTACAGGAATATACATTTTCTGATCCAAAGTGGATAGAAAACTGTTGAAGGAAGTCAGCTCTTGCCTATTAAGTAATATTTTTGTGGCTTGTAAAATGGGAAAATGGAATATGTGAAACCGAAGTGTTCATTTTGATGTATTGCTGGCTGTTACTCCTTTCAGAATAATAAAAGGCATACTTATGTATGAATTGGAGAATAATGTCAGAGGAAAAAAAATCTTACTTTTTGGCAATGGTTTAAAATAAATTAAATTTTAGAAATGTTCAGAGTCAGGTGTTTCCATTTTGATTCATTCCCTTGCATTAATATAGCCCTAGTATTTTTTAGTACTAAATGACCTTTTCCATTTCAAATTAAAAAGAAAAAGACAAATTGCAGTCAAAGCTTTTTCCTATTTTCTTCTTCCACTCTGAAACAGAAACACCTTCAAGTTCAGTAAGTAATCAAACATTTACAAAGGAGGTAAGGAGTAGAAATTTAGAGTGAGATGTTCCATAAAACTGGAGTAAATGTAATACTTTCAATTAAATACTAACAAACCAAAAATTTTATTGAATTTTATTTTTCTTTGAAGATCAGGTATATACATGCATAGGTAATATTTGTGGTGTGTTTTGGATCCTTTTGAGTGTGTTTCTTTATTTATTTTTTGTCTTGGGTGGCTCTTTTTTGCCTGTTTCTTGGAATGTGAGATCTGAAGCCAGTAGATAGAGCTGCCCTTAGGCCAGGCCACCTTTCAGGAGCCATGGAGACCCTGGTTTCCAGCTAGGGCTTGCCAGACCATCTTAGTGTTTTGTGTTCTCCAGATCAGCAGGTTGTAAGAGAGCCTAAATCCTGATTAGCTCTGTTGACGTGTAACACACCTGTGCTTCTAGAAGGAGATTAAGGTGAGCTACTTCTTAACAATTTCCAAGCTCTTCAACATAGCAGTGTATAAAGTGAACAGCATGATGGCCACTTCACTGTTCATTTGTGTGCATCAATGCAAACATTGATTAGAAATTGGAAGAAAGGTCAAGACTGTTCTCTCAACTACTCTCAGAGCAGTTCTACATAATTTGCCGTCATGGTGACAACTTCTGCCTCTGATTCCTCCATTAATTAAAAATAGGAAAGAAAAAGGTCTCAGTGAGAAGTCTTTAAGTGGGATATTACTTGTCAAGCACTAGCTAGCCATGTAGATACCTCAGTAAGGTTCCTTAAATTCATTCAGATTCTCAGTGGAGGAAGACAATGACACATCCTTTGAATTCAATAATCAATTTGAGATTTTATTACTCTTTTGGTCAGGATTCCTCTAAAAGCTGGCTCAGAACAATATTTAGAAACTTTTCAGTGTTGGTGAAACCTTGATATTCTGCGACCTGGTGAAGTGAGATTCAAAAGTCCATAGGTATAAAGAAAAGAAATTTTTCTGTATTATATCAACATTGCTTCATTCAAAAAACATAATTTGTACTTCACATAAGTCTTATCTTAAGAAATAAAAAATGCAATTTTTATTTCTTCTTTAAAGATTTAGTATGTTTTTGGAATTCCATAATGCTGACTGTTTTGGTAGGCAAAGGGATCTATTATATTGTAACTTAATATAAAGTAAGCAAATTTAGAATTTTCCAAGTTTAGTTCAGTTTAACTTTATATTAAGCAAATCTTTGTGTTTAAGCACAGCTCTCAAAGGCATAATTTAGGCAACTTTATCTTGCAATCAGTGTCAATATAACTTTTTTCTTTGAAAATTTTAAGAGGAATGGTGAATGCTAATGAAATTCTTTCAAATTATAGAGTTTAATAAGAACCAAGTTCAGCAAATGTAACCCCTTGACTTTACTATGATCTCTATTTGGATTAGTACATGGTGTCAAAAATAACATTCCTTCCTTTTGATACCAATTGGTGTATCACACAGCTATCTTGTCATTTTGTCCTTATTGGTGACCTTAGATTTAGTGGTTGAGAAGTATATTAAATTGCAGCTTTGCTTGCATTCTTATTTAAGATGAAAGTTTTGTAGTACAGTTCACTCTGCTTTATTAGTTAAATTTTATGCCAAAATATTTCTGTTTATTTAATAGCTTCATGTCAGCAATGCACCAGCTTTCACTTTGTGCGCAATTCCTATTTCTCTACCAGTAATGTAGGTTAGAATAACTGAGAGGCATATAAGTTATAAGGCTCCCAGAACTATTCCCAGATGCTATTCACTCTGACTTCACTGAGAGTGCTGTGAACTCAAGGTTTTTAAGGTTATTCCCTTAGTGTAGGACATATTTGAGATGAGAACTCAAATTTAAACTCAACATTGCTATGTGTTGCATTGACTTTGTAGATGAGTGAGGTGGGCACACACTGCATGCAAATGAATTATATTAAGTATTTTCTTAAGTGGAAAAAAAGTCAAAACAGTACAAAACATGTTAAAATTAGAGAACTAAGTGAATGAAAGACAGTTCTTCACATAATTAAAACACTTGTTTCCAGATGTTATAAAACTGATAAAATAATAGAATTGAGGTTATTTTTTCAAGGGTAAGATTGAATAATAAAGCAGTGGAAGATGGAAAATAAAGCATGTGTTAAGTACATTTACGGAGATGGAAAATATATACTCAGAGATAAAATTCAGTGTGTTTTATTACATCAAGTGTCTTGAGGATAAATGAGAGAGATGATTAATCAAAATAAGCCAAGAAGAACATGAGTACTGAAATTGTTAAGAAGACAGGGTTTTGTGTTAAGCTAGGAATCTTGTATCTTTGCCTGGATAGGTTAGGAACATACTGGTGGACTACTTCTAGATTTTCAGGATAGGTTTTTAGGCTTATCATGGGTAAGTTTACTTGTGTTCTTTGTGGGGTTTCTTTCGGTTGTGGGTTTGTTTTTTGGTTTTTTTGTTTGTTTGTTGGGGTTTTTGGGTTTTTTTTGAGGGGAAAGCATATTCTAAAGCATTGGAAATCCTACTTTTTGATCTCACTACTTTGAAAAAAGCTTTTCTTTCATTGCAATCTACCAATGGCAAGGTAGAGTAACATCCTTCCGGAAAAGAAACAAGTGTGAAATACAACAGAGCTACCTTAAAAGTGCATAATTATAATGGTTACAACAATATTAATGAAAGCATTATTTCAGATACTTGTTTCTGCAGGGCGAGAGGTTGTGGATTAATTAAGGATTACTGCAGCACTGGAATGTGATACACTGTTCTTTAGTAAGTCTTGTTTTATCCCCTAGAGACCTCAGGAAGGCTGCAGTTTGAGCCATTTAAGGTCTTGAAGTCTTTGTTCTCTTTGTTCTTGCTTATTTATGTGTCATGACGCTTTGCTGGTGCAACTGAGAGCTTAACAACAGAATAGGTTTGTTTTTCAGGAACTGAAGGCTAATATTCACCCCTCTTCCATGCTTTTCGTAGGATTTGACAAAGACATTATCAGGCACAGTAGCAGCAGTTGATGGAACTGCTCCTTCAGCAGCAGAGATTCCCAAATGTGCACTGAATATACTGCTAAATTACGCTCTAACAGCATCATGACTACTGGATACTTAGAAAATTTTGTTTTGTTGGTAGAAACGTGAATGGAGTAGTGCTGGTTAATGTATAACATAAGGCAAGAGGATCAGTAAGGGTCAGGGAAAAAAGGTGCCTAGAGACAACAGCAGCTTGAAAAGTGGTGAATGTGAAAGAAAATATCTAAATCCTTTTTATGGATTCTTTGCTTGCTGAAGGTGGAATTGGAATAAATGTGCAATTATGTCTCAAAGGGTGCTTTTTCAAATGGTAATCACGTGCACTACCTTCCATGGCTCTTTTCCCTCACTGGTGGCAGAGCCCCTTCTGTCTCTTGTAATAGCATTGCCTCCTGCATATTGACTTCTTTAAGGAAAAGTGAGTGACCGTTTCTACTTAAGAAACTGCAGAAATTGCAGCTGGGTTGGGTCTGATTTGGTGTAAGAGTCATATTCTCTGCATCAGTTTGATTATGCTGTCCCCAGTCTGATATTCAGAGCTTTAGAGCAGTGATTGCTGTAATTAAATATTTCTTCATTGTAGCATTCATTTAGGCTGGTCTTCAAAAAAAAAAAATTGAAATTATGTCAGGTACTGTATATTGTTGTGTCTCAGTTTCTTCCTGATTTCTCTAAGTGAGAGCTGGAAATGCAATTTGCCCTGTATGGAGTTGCTTTGATTAAATGAGGAAGAGATGTTTATAAAGTATCACCATTCCAGACCCCTGTGTCCTAGCTGCCTGAAGAGCTCCAAAGGGAATGTGCTTTCTATGTGAAAAGCACTTGGCAGTATATGCAACATTGGACTGATGATCCTTTTTTTCAGATGCCAGGTTTGAGTGTTTCATAAATACTCCAAACTGTATTTTTGCACCTTGGTACATAAATTATTTAACCCTTTTTTTTGGGCTTCATTCATGTCAAATTGTTGCAGGGATACCATGTTTCAGCTTTTCTTTTAGTCTAGTTGTCTCATCTTGGTTTTAAGGTAGTTTGGTTTAGTCAGGTCTGTTTCTTTCAGTTTCATTCTTTTAACCTCAGTTAGTTTTCTTTCCCTGTTTCTTGAGGAAGACATAGTTCTTTCTTCCAGTTATGTATGAAACCCCCAGTTCTTTCATTTTTCCTTTAGCTTTTTGTCTTTGTATTTTGTTCAGTTTTTCCATTTTCATCCCAACACCCTTCCTGCCTTAGCAGTAATAATGTCTCATTTTATAGTGGTGTTTTTTCTTGTCTTTCATGTGATCCATGTTTTAGAGGCTGCATAATTTCAGTGTTACCAGGCATATCAATATTATGTTGCATTTTCAAGAAGCCATTAAACCTGACATGTTTTGTGACTCCTACTCTTGTATGTTATAATTAACCCTAACTATTAATCAAGACAGAAAGACTAGTAACTAATGTAATGAACTAATTCTGTGCCACATTATTAAAGTAAGTTATTATTTACTTTATGTGGGAAATATTTTATGTATGTTAGAATGTTGTAAGGATGGAAAACATTAAAATGGTTCAGTTAACAAACTGTGATTGCTTTTTCTATCTACTGAAGAGCCTGGTTGTTCAAGAAATGGAATGACTTCAACACCCACTCATTGTTCACCATGCAATAAGAAATACTGTGCCTCCCAAATGAAATTTTAACAATCTGCTCCTAATTCAACACCCATATAACTTTTTGAGCCTGATTATTTTCCAGCAAAATCAGTAGCTTATCTTACTATGTCAGCCAATTTTCACCTTTAGATAGAGCATTTCTTAATATTTGAAATTGAGGGTTTATTTGGCTTACAGCTGCAAAACTACTCTAGTTTTTCTTGCTGCTTATGGGATGAAAATTGGTTGTATATAATTGTGTGCTTGATAGTGACGTTGCTGCTAGAATTTGTATGGCTTGTGTTGACTTATTGACAGCAAGCTCTTGAGCTTCCTTCAGTTTAAATACAGGGCATGGCATGGAATTGAATCGGCACTTTTTACTATTAACTGTAAAGCTGATAGACCTCAAGGAGTCCTAAATTTAATTTTTCAAGAAAGAAAAGTTGTTCAAAAATTTAAAGCTATTGCTCTTTCAAAACAAATTACAGCATTGTGTTAAAATTCTGTTGTATTTGCCACAAAATTCAAGGAGCTGGAGTTTCCTGCAGTATAAATGCAATTGCATTCTGCTTTTACTGTACCTAATTTGTTTTACTTCCATGGAGGCTGGGTGAGAATCACAGAGGAATGCTAGAATTATACTTTGTTCATGACCAGGAGGCGAGTCCTGCAGAGAAAGAGTGTGGAGTTTTTCCAGTTTTTCTTTCTTTCCCCCTGCTCCCTGTGGTTCTCCAACCCAAAAATTTAAAGATAGATGTAGAATTAGGCTTATCCATCTTATTCTATTAGTTCCACAATTTAAAGTTTCAGGAATGTTAGCCAAAAAAAGGTCTTTGCACTAAGATCAATCCAAACAGGCTGTGCAGGAGGAGGATTGCTTGGCTTTTGCTCTCTGTGAGAAAACCTCAAACCAAAGTTTTGCCTGTCTGTGGGGTTGGATCATGTGTCCTGTGGTTTCCCTGTAGTGGGGCTGGGTTGAAGATGGGCTGGGCAGATGGGAGGCCTTTGAGGCACCAATCCTCCTGCACATCTTTGGAAGACCCATCCTTGCTCTGGATCCTGGTGCTGTTTGCCTCAAGAAGCTATAGAATAGCAATCTCTTGGTTATGTGAAGGTTGACCTGTTTTTCTAAGATTACGCAGAGACAAACTTGTTCTCCTCTGCCTCTGTTGAAGCATGGATTTTCTTGCTTGATCAGTTCTCTTTGGAAAAACAATACAGGAAATAAATTTTTGTTTTTAGCTAACCACTAGAAATATCACGATACAAATCTATCAACACCAGTCAAAATAATGAATTGGTTACAAAACCTTTTCAACTGCTCACAAAAATATGGATCAGAGTCATAAATTGATCTAATTTGGGAAATAACATTTAGTGTGTAGCCATGGATAGCCAGGAAGGTAACAGGCTGCAGCCTCCATAGATGGTTTTGTTTTTTGAAAGCCCTTTTCTATATTTTGTCTGAACCATCTAGGACAGAAGCATTAGTTGTTGGCAATACAGAAAATTTGGCAGCTGCTCTCAGGAATCATTTTGTAGATGTAGGTCTCTTCAACTGTACTTATTTTTTGATTCTGCTATCTAATTTGATGTATTTTGATTAGGGAATATTCTGTGAAAGGCCAAATTTGTACTCTAATATTGCCATGAATAAGTAGATTTTATATATAACTTGGTTACTCCTAAATGAAACACTCTTCAATTATTAGCATGTAGCTTATGTTGTGAAAGAAAACACAAGGAAAAGCCAATCAATAAAATGTGTTGTTTGTTGTGACACAGACAAAAAAGTCTTTCCATGAAGAAAAAAAAATTTTGAATGGAAAACTGCATCTACCTAAAGTATTCCACATAGAGAAGTAATAGTGAAGGATTAAAGCAAATGGTTGATTCCTGGATTGCTAGCAGTATTTTGTTCAGTTGGAGGATTGAACAGCAGGCTTGGAACACCTACATTGATATTGACAGGTGGTGTTTTTCTTGAAGGTCAGCAGCTACACCAGGTGAAAAATTCCATGGTCAGGCAGAAGACACTTTGACTAGTAATAATAGCATAAAAAAATTGATTTATTTATTTTGCTAAGGATTCTAAAAAAATAATTATAGTATCTTGTGCTTTATTAGATTTGGTTTTAGTTTTATTATTTTGTAGGCTCAGCAGTAACAGGATGATGCCTCCATCTTGCTTATTCTCTGTACAAAGTTTAACAAGGGCAGGTGCCAGGTTCTCCATCTGGGATGGGGCAACCCTGGATGTATGGACAGACTGGGGAATGAGAGGCTGGAGAGCAGCGCTGTGCAAAGGGCCCTGGGGATCCTGGTTGATGGAAAGTTGAATGTGAGTCAGCAGTGCCCTGGCAGCCAGGAGGGCAACTGTGCCCTGGGGGGCATCAGGCACAGCATTGCCAACTGGGCAAGGGAGGGGATTGTCCTGCTCTGCTCTGCACTGGGGTGGCCTCACCTGGAGTGCTGGGGGCAGTTTGGGGTGCCACAATATAAAAAAGACATGAAGCCATTAGAGAGTGTCCAGAGGGCCACAAGGATGGTGAAGGGCCTTGAGGGGAAATTGTATGAGGAGTAGCTGAGGTCACTTGGTCTGTTCAGCCTGGAGGAGACTGAGGGGAGACCTCATTGCAAACTACAATTCCATACTTCCCTTGTGAGGGAAGCGGCAGGGCAGGCACTGATCTCTTCTCTGTGGTGACCAGTCACAGGACCAGAGGGAATGGCTTGAAGTTGTGTCAGGAGAAGTTTAGGTTGGATTTCTGGAAAAGGTTCTTCACTCAACAGACTCCCCAGGGATGGGTGAGATTAATTTGTTTCCTTTGAGCAATATTTGAGCTGATAGTCTCAAAACTTGGTATAAAAGTGTTTTGCACAGGACAGAGGTGGGACTGAGTAGCTTTCAAATTCTCATCTGTAGTATCCTTAGTATAATGAGCAAGCCAAACTTACAATTTTCACAGTCTCTGTTCTGCTGTGTTGTACTTTCTAATTTGTGGCCCCAAAAAGCTGCTCTAGATTCCCTGGTCCTTAGAATGTAACGTTGTTCCTATCTGCTCCATTGCACAAAGCATTGCTTCATCAGCAAAGAAGCAGGATGTAGTGAGTGAAAACATAGAAAATCTCTATATAGATATCATGTTTTATGCCTTCATCTCCTATTTCTTAATAGAAATAAACAAATATAAGTTTAATCTTCACAGGAACTGGATTTTAGAAGTGGAAAAATTGATGCTAAACATTCTAAAAATCTGAAAAAAGTGATTTGGAAATTCTGCTCTGAACTCAGTAATTTTTTTGAGAAATCTTTGTTTTAAATTGAAATACTGATTTGGATATATACTTCAGTGGATGAGGTTTGTTCGGCTGGCAAGCATCCCAGAAAATTTGCGCTCTAAGCACCATGCTGATGGCATTAGAGAGAGAATCATTATCTTTGCTCGAAGTGATTTGAGATGATTTGCTCTAGATCAGCTAGTCCAGGAGGTTCTGTAAGCATGCAGCACACTGCTTTCCCTTTATGTGCTAAATGGTTGCCTGAAAAAATAAATGTGGCCTCTCAGCGGTGCTGCTTTTTTAGTCAGATATTTGAATTTATGTGTGTACGTGTGCAAGCACAACTGTGTGTAGCTGAAAGGACAGAAGGCAAGGGAAGCAGTGATAAATACTTGAGAAGGCATTGCAAACTGTATGTTCAAACTGCCAGAATTACTGCTACAGGAAAACAATCTATGGTGTATATTGCACAGCAGTAAGTTTCTGTTCCTCTCTTCAGCATGTGAGGAAATGCCACAGTTCCCCATTTCCAGGATCCAGAAAAGTGTACTAGCACAGCACATATCTCATCCTATGCTGCCAGTCTTTACTATTTTTCGAAACACATCCTACAAAAGCTAAATTGACTATTTTTCTTTACTCCATGTTCATACGTAGCTTAAAATCTATTTAAAGTCAAGGCTGTTAGCATGTGCTACAAGTTATGAATGCTTCTGTACTCCAGCCCGAGATTTTCAGTTTTTCTTTGTGTGTCCCTCAAGGTGCAGTGCAGGTAAACTACAGTCATTGTAGTTCTTAGGGCATCATGGAGTAAGGGATTCTGTGTTCTGTTCTTCATCTAAAATGCTGATGGAAAACACTGCTTAGAGTCAGTTTTCTGAAAGGTCTTTTCTTTGTAAATTGACTGAGAGCAGATTTGGGATGTGTTTTTTTAAGCCTTTGTAAATTTTTATTAAAGTGTTTTCAGATTGCCCTATTTCTTAAAGCACCTTCATGATTTACTGGCAAAGTTAATTTCTTTAACATGAATAGTTATCCTGCCTCTTTCTCCTAAGAACTGGCAATTTACTGAAATTCTTGTATTTGACCTGCTACATTTACCATGTGTAACATGTTTAACATGAATGTTTTTCCGTATAAACTATCTGAAGTATTTATCTATGCAAAATATCTAAATGCTTTTGGTCATGTTGAATACCAAAGGCGTAGGCTTGATCATTGCTTAAAATAATGTGTAGTCCTTTGTCCTGGTTTAGGGCAAATTTGGGAAAAAACCTCCAAAGGGGGCCTCTCCAGAAAGCAAACCCACACGGCCCTTCCCCCCAACTGGTTCAGGAAGGATTCCTCAGAAAGAAGTGAAAAGAACCTGTTTATTTAACAGGCAAAGCACCCCTCAGCACACAAAATGAACAATACTCTTTCACTGCTCTGAAGAGATTACAGATTAAGAAAGTCTCTCCTGGGAGTGGTTGCTGTGTTCTCGGTCCCTCCGGTGCTAGGAATGGCTGCTGCAGGCCACAAAGTGCAAATTCTTGTTGTTTCCCAGGTCTCAGTCTGGAGCAGGCTTGAGTGGTTCCAAGAAAAGGGAAAGCAAAACAGTCCAGGGAAAATTCGGACTGCCTAGCTAAACTAACTAACAAGCAAAAGCAAAAAGCAAGAGCAAAGCAGGAGCAAGAGCAAAGTGAAAGCAAGAGCAAAAAGCAAAAGCAGCACTATGCACTGCCCCGTCTCTGTGTCCTGCCAACTGTGGGGGAGTGAGCAGGCTGATAACAAAACAAACTTTCCTTTTCAGAGCCAGTCTTGAAGGCACAGAACATAATATCCAGCATAAACAGAACAGACAACTAGCGATACAAGCATCATAATGTCACCCTAGGACATTCCATCCCTTATCCTCATATCATCAACATACTACCAAACATCATGCATTTTATTCACGTAAAAACTTCCATCTGTTCCCCCCAAAAAATTACAAGCAATGCCCATCATGCCCCCATCGCATCCCCATATCGGACCACTGAATCCAGGCTCCATACTACAGAGCTGCAGGATTCTCCACTTTCATCTTACTCACTCAAAACTCCATCTTTCACTTGCTCAGACCTTCGACACTTACACATTTCCTTCTATTTCATGTCTGTGTGGTTTAATGTACAGACAATGGCAGTAACATCCAACAAACAGTGATTTTTGCAAATGATTCTCACCCCACAATCAGATCTCCCTGAGGTACATTTCGTGTTGTTCCACCTTTCTGCATTATCCACCATGTGCAACCTGGTCCCNTTTCTGCATTATCCACCATGGGCAACCTGGTCCCTGAGCAAAGACAGCCCCACAAATGGGTTTGTCTGTACTCAAGGCAGAATTGATTTACACAGTCTTCCCTAACAAACTTGTGACATGTACCACTGGGACTTT
>VYZP01050113.1:0-10006 GCA_013400635.1 Hypocryptadius cinnamomeus
CACTTAATAAGCAAAAATAAATAACTCTTCAGCAATTCATGCTGGAGCCAAAACCGGTTCTGAGCACTCCTAAGGATATGGCAGAAATAAGAAAATGTGTATAAGTAAAACTATCATTAAAGGTGAGTCTAAGCACTGTTTTTGTATCACAAATACTGGTAAATGTAAGCATTTGGGTTTAGTAGCTGATTAAATTTAGCATGTTTGCTTCAAAATACAAAAAGCACCAGGATTTGTTTTGACCTCACTTCTACAGTTTTGGAATCACTGTTCAACTACTCTTTATTTAAATTTAGTAAAACCAAGACTGGGCCAAAATGGGAAAGACACTTGTATTTTGAGCAGTGAAATTGGTCTGAGCCTTGAATTTTGGCCTGCTCTAGATGCCGGGGTTTTGTTAATCTCTGATTCATTTCCTCTAGTAACCCAGAAGCAGACCAAGAATAACTTTGAAGCACCTATTTTTTTATTGTTTGTATGATATACCATTGCTCAAAAAAATCACAGTTATTAGGGTTGTGTAGCAGACTTCAGTGTGGCATTGACTTGGATAATCACAGAAATATAAGAAACAGTATTCATGGGCCTAGTCACAGGGTCAGAAAATACAAGTATAGAGAAAAATTCTGTCCTCTCCAAAGGATTTTATTTTCAGATTTCCTGATACTTGCGCTGCAGCCTGGACTCCCTATAGCATTAATCTCATAAAAACTGAGGGTTTGTTAACAGATTTCCAGAAGCGTAGGCCCGACATCAAAGTGAGAAGATATACACACACATCCTGAAGGATTCAGTTTGTAGTATGACTGTCTTTTTGAAATTCAATTTGACTGTAACATCCTCCAAAGTGTTTGCCAGCAATAACCTACTGAGCTTCACAGTCCATGGATAAACAGGTGATGTTGTACTCTTGCTCTTCTGTTTGCTAACATACTGAAGGCAGCCTTGATTTAGTGTTTTCTTACTTCAGTAAAATCATAAAACATAGTCAAACCAGAAGTGTGTGGATCTCGTTAATATGTAACCAAAACACATCCAAAAACCGCACAAAACCCACAAAAAATTCTGTGCTGAGAATTAGAAAGTTCCACCTGATTTTAAAATGAGATGTCTAAAATGGAATAACCCCTCTTTTGGCTTTTCAGTGTTACCTGAGTGCCTCTTGGCACACATTTTGCAAATTTTTATGGCAGTTACACAGGTGTAATTAATAGTCGAAAAGCTTTTTTTTTTAATTCATCTTTTCTCCATATAATATAAATTGAGATTTGGATTTTCCCTTTTGGACAAAGCAGCTTAAGTAAAATTAATTTGATGGGGAAAAAATAGTTTCGTTTGAATCAGGAAACAAGATACTTGGCAAAACTGTATTTTGAAGAAAAACTTTCCAGAAACTTAAACACAAAATCTTTCATGTCTGCTAGAGTGCTTGACCTTTCCTTCTTCTCTCCACTTGCTGTGGATATGTGCTTCCTCCCATGAACTGTAACATGGTAGCTTTAGCTCTGCAGCCTTTACGGCTCCAGACACCAATTTCAGTGCCTGTCCCAGCCTCTACTGGAATTGCTTCATTTATTTTATAGGGTTTTGCCTAAATTTTCCGCTAGTAAAACTGCAGCCTCTCACAGATCCTGCAGTTGTATAGTTTATTTTCAGAAAGAGAAGGTAGGCTGGGTGTTTGCTTTGGGAGCTGGGTTCAAGCCCCTTAGCCACACAGCTCTGCTGTCACTCTGGGCTTTACCTGCAAAGGCCCTAGCTTCTGGCAGCAGAAGTTGATTTGCTGTGCTGGGCCCAGGGAGACAGGAGCTACTGGGAGTGCACAGTGTGGAGTTTGTGGCTCAGCCTCTTCAGGGAGAAAAAGGAATCATAGCAGGGTCTCCCCATCTTTATCCATTGAGTTGTAAGGATGCTTCTCTGTGAAGCACATGACAATAATCTTGCTCAACACTTGCCTAGTGGACCAGCTGCCTTGGATATCCTTCCTTAAAGGAAGGGTATTTATGTAAGAAGTCCTGACATGGACTAGCCTGCAGACCCATATAATCTTCAAGGTCTACCTATACCAGCAGCAGTTCCACCCCTTAGTTTCTTGTGACATGTTGCTGTGGAACCCCGAGTGGGACCTCTAGGGACGAGGACGTGGGAGAGACAGGGATCTTGACTCCATGTTTCAGAAGGCTGGTTTATTATATTATGATATATATTATATTAAAATNCCACCCCTTAGTTTCTTGTGACATGTTGCTGTGGAACCCCGAGTGGGACCTCTAGGGACGAGGACGTGGGAGAGACAGGGATCTTGACTCCATGTTTCAGAAGGCTGGTTTATTATATTATGATATATATTATATTAAAATACTATATACTAAAACTATACTAAAAAGGATAGAGAGAAAAGATCCATCAGAAGGCTAGCAAGAATAGAAAAGGAATCTATAACAAAGTCCTGTGACTGCTCAGAGAGTCCACACTGCTGGACCATGATTGGTCATCAAGTAGAAACAATCCACATGGACCAATGTGGTTGCACCTGTTGCATTCCACAGCAGCAGATAATTATTGTTGACATTTCTTTCTTGAGGCTCCTCAGCTTCTCAGGGGAAAAATCCTGACAATAGGATTTTTCATAAAATATCATGGCTACAGTGACAACCCTCCTCTGCACCAAACCCCCCCTGAAAATTGTCACTTCTCACCAGCCTGCACTGCATGGCATCCTGCTTCTTTGCCAAAATCATCTGGATGAGCTGGGACATGAAATTAAACTGCTACATTAACCTATCTTGTACGTCTAGCAAAAATGCTCCCCATTGGTGAGCAAGGCTAACCCACACAGCTGTTCTTCAGCTGATTCAATAAATTTTGTCTCAACAAAATTCACTGGAAGGGGGGGTTACCCAAATAGCAGTAATGGCTGCAGCCATCTCATTTAAACTGCTGTTCCAACCCTAACAGAGGCTCAGAGAGTAACTGAGAGTGACTTAGAGAGTGACTGAGGCACAGCCAAATTTTGTGGGTTCAGCATAGGCTGAATTACAATAGCAGAACAGTTATGAATTATCATGCAAGTTTGTTACATGGCAACTAAGGTCGTATTATTTGTAATTTTCAGCAAACTTGGAACCTGTACCCAGGTTCTGCTAGCACAGAAGGCCTGGTCCCTTTCCAAAAAAAGAATGGGAACAAAGTCAGTGTGCAAGAGTATGGCTGTGAAAGAACTGAAGTTTAAACCAAAGCCAGCTGCCTCCTAGGAAAATGCAGTTTCTCCTGAGGCCTCTCTTGACAGTTTTGACAGGTTTATAGCAGAGCCAATATAATAGCAAAATTATCTTCATAACCCCTGCCTGGGTTACCCTGACAGTCTAGACAGCACAGATGTGTCTGCATTAAGCTGGTGATTCTGCCCTCACCTGCAGTACAGCAGCTGTTTTTTCTATTGATGGCTCTTTTATTTTGTAGGTGACTAATGCATCAAGCTGCTGGAAAATTAGTTAATCTTCCTCAGCCAGTCAGCATTCAAATATGCAGCTCACATCTCTATCTGATTTTTAATTTTTGAGCACAGATGCAGCATTTCTGGGGAGAAGGGTCAGACAGAGACCACACTACTATCCATCACTCGACATGAAGTTTTTAAGTTCTCAGAGTAAGGGCCAAGGTGCCTTGTGAAGTAGAGCCAGCACCAAGAATAGAATTTCTTTATTTGCCATGTCTGCCTTTCAGCACCATTCTGTGTGGTTTTTTCCATTGACAGAGTTCACGTTTTGTTCAGGAAAAGGCTTTATCCACCCTTCATGTGTGAGCATGTGTTTCTTTCTCATAAGTTCTCTTTGTAAGCTAATGGGTGTAATGGTTGCATTAGTGAGATCACACTGAGGCTCAGGCTTTCCAGGCAGTCACAGAAAGGTTTGTGAAGAGTACATGGTTGCAGCTGCTTTGGGTGGGAGCACTGATATGCATGCTTAACCCCCTGGCTCACTCCTTCCCCTTTCCTCACCCACTGGTTAGCTGACCTAAAGATTTCCCTGGAAATCCATTTGTAAGGCTGTAATGTCTTGGCTCTGTTTTTGAGAATGAGAAATAAATTTTAGGCCTACTTAGGCATGTCTTGGTCAACAGCATCAAGGACCATGCAATCAATAGCATTTCTGACATAAAACAGGCTTGAGCTGAAGGTCTGATTAAGATCCAGACCATGCTGTTATATACAGAAAGTAAAGGCAGGGTCTTGAAATATTTGCAAAAATAAACACCAGCAGCCAAGCCCACCCTGCAACTAATCATAGGCAGCCTCATAAAGGCCCTTTACAGTCCCTGACAGACATGATGTAAGGGCTGAGTGGCCTGAGCAGCCCCTCCTCAGCCCTGCCTGCCTGCTCTGGAACCTCCACGTGTATCCAGGCAGGCACACTCCCTCCCTCCTGAGGGTCTGCCACCGCAGGGGAAAGGACAGTGCTGCTTTTTGAACTCTGGCATTGAGACTTGTCCTGTGTTCTTGGAAACCCACCTGGACTCCACTGCTACAGTTGTGTGCCATAGGAACATTACAGTCACAAGAGAGGCACTACATGAAATACAGGAGGCAGGGAGTGATATGACTTTCTGGGGACAAGCTTTAAGGGCGTTACTAATTTCATTAAAGTTATACTCATGTCTCTCTAAACTAGGGCCAGACTGTTATTTATTGTAGATCCCAACTGCCCTTGCATGTTGTGGACTGTACAGGAACAAGTAGTAGCTAACTTAAACTGCTAAGAAGCAATCCAAAATCATCAGGGGAGAGAAGTGGGTAGAGCTAACACAACAAAGCACCTGAGGAAAGCTAAAGAAACTAAGCACATATTTATAGGCAGAAGTCTGGTTTTGGTTCTTTTTTTTTTTTTTTTTCTTCTCTCTATTATGTGTTGATTCAAAACTATGAAAAAAAGGGGCTATTTTAAGATTCAGGAGATTTGTCTCGAAATATTTCTGGAACAGTAGTTCTTAAGGGAAGTATGTATGCATTGCAAGTTCCGTATATTGGCACTGTAACATATGAAATCACATTTCTCAATCACCCTTGGGGATCCCTTGGAGGTTTTCCATAGAAACTCTTCCACTCTCCTCCCTTCCACTTCATAGTGCATAAGTTAAAACACTGGTTTTCCAAAAAAATGTTCCTGTCCTTCTTAGGTCTTTTTGTTTTCTCCCTATAATTTCTCTACAGGCTTTCTTGAAAGAAGAATATAGCAGGGCAATTTGATGCTGAGGGTAAAATATTCTGTCCTATTATCTTATTTTACCTTCTTAATTTACTGTATTTTACCTAAAAAAAAGCAACTTATTTGCAGCAGAGAATACCATCTGTCAGTTAGTGTGTGTAAAATATGAAAATATTTTTATCCTGAAACTACCCCCATCTGGAAATAGTTAGCATGGGAAAACAATAAAAAGCCCATCTAAGTTCACAAGTATTATTGCCTTGAACAAGATTAGTATTGCCATTCATTTATTCATTCTACCAAAACATAACTTTGAGTCATTTTTCAATCCAAAGAGTTTGGAAAGCTCCTGATGTTGCTTATGTGTGCTAAAGCCCAGGCTGAGGTTATCATGTTTGCCTTGCAGCTACAAATGTCAATTTGCACTCCATAAAGCATTGTGCACAGGTTGTAGGTGGCTGTAGGACATACTTCCCTCAAGGACCACTGTTCCAGCAAGGCCCTCATACCACTCTAATATTCCATATCCTTCAGGTTGATTTGGTTTATATTTGAAGCCAGAGCACTGAGCATCTTCTGGGATTGAGCTGGTAGGCTAAGGAAGAAACAGAAGTATCCTCAGAATGTTTTCTGTTCTCTGGTGGATATCTTTGATATTAATGAACACAAGTCCATATCATGAAGATAAAACTTTTAAAAACAAACGGCACCTCTGCTGTCTCTTTTTACATTAGTGTCACATTGGAAAGAAATATAAAATCTGCTTAACACAGCATTGTGTCCTTCTTTGAAAAAAAAAAATACCTGTTTCTAATCAGTAAGTATTTGCTTGAGTAAATATTAGCTCTTCAGACAGCAGCTACATTGGAAGTAGCTGCAGCTATCTCAGTTGCACGTGTCAGTCAGAGCAAAGTTTTTCTGTTTGCTTCTTTTCTAATCCTTGTTGTTTGCACTTCAAGAGAGACTAGGTTAAATTCAAACCTTCTAATCATACCAAGGCAATTCCACAAGCAGGACAACAGGATTATTTGGGCAAGTAACTCCTAGTTTATTATTTTAAGACTCTGTGAAAACTGTCTTTGATAGTTAATATCCTAACTTCTTCAACATCTGATAGAAAAGCAAGTCTATTACTGTTACCCAATGATGCTTTCCCAGTTCACAGGACTTCTTTCTAGGTTCATCAGGCCAGTTTAAACAAGTTTATAATGATGCTTTTTACCTGCAACTGACCTCCTTGTGCAACTTTTTTGGCTGGATCTGTGACTCAGCCTGTAGACACCATAGCCTAATGTTATTAAGTGCTGGAGGGATCAACACTTACACCTCAGCCACTACATTACAAACCAGAGAAAGTTGGCTGTCAGACAAAACTGTTCCAGCCAAGAAACTGTAGTGCTTGTCTCTTCATGTACCAAGTATCACACAAGACAGGAAGACAGAGAAGCCATTGAAGCAAAATATTAGCCCAACTGGCAAGAGAGCTTGAACACAGAAAGTCTCCCCTTGCTCCTCCCACCCCAAGGTTCCCACAGCTGTTCAGCATTTCTGTGTGGTGCTCCTGCCAAGCAGGTGTCTCTGCTTCCCTGAAGGGCTGGTGACAAATGACTATTCAATTTCTGCAATGGAAACTGTTTTCATTACAAGCGTATATCCAAGCAACTGATTCTGGGACCCCAAAGCCCACATGTTTTCATAACCTATACCAACATAGCCTTATCCTTTCCACAGGTCAGTTCAATGATTTCTTTGTTCCTCAGCTCATGAAACACAAGTTGGCAAACATCACCTCCACTAGAGCAGGTACTACTCTAAAACCCCTGGTTTAGTGGCTCAAACCCAGGTCTGCTCAGAACTTCATGTTCAAGAGATTATTCATGGAAGAGAACCGCTGCAAAAGGCTTACACACACATTCCTTCTTTATGCATAACTTAAATACTGTCAACACTTCTTTCTTTGCGTCTAGTTATTCCTACATTAATAATTCTGCAGCTTAGTACTGTACAGAAGAATTGCATCATATTGTAACAAGTTGACTAATCCTAAACTGAGGCTGCCAGAGATTGATTAATAAACTGCAAACTGTGACAGATTTTTAAATTACCTAGTGTTTTTAGTTGATCGTGCATGATCAGAGCATTTCCAGCTTTCCAATACATTCCTTACATACAGGGAAGACAGCTTGAGCTGTACTTCAGAATAAGGCTCACGTCAAGTGTTCCTTTAATACATGTTTATAGGAACCAAGCCTGTATATTAAGATGAATCCACATTTTACTACATGGTATTTTTGATATTTTCAACATTTTCCAGAAACACTGGAATATCTCTTAATCACAAGATTAAGATACATGTCTTGGCTCTGTTGTTAGAAGAAGGCTCACTGAAGTCCTTCAGAGTACCTGACAAGCAGGTGCCTGTAGGGGAATGGATATGACAGTATCTAGAGTAACCGCACTAGCAAAACTCAGCACCAAGAAAATAACTCTTGAAACTTGATTCCCCTTCAAGTCCTGCTATCTGCATTTCAGTTATGCTGACTAGCAATCAGGTTGCTTATTTAAACAAAGTTATCTATACCACAGACAGAGTTTTCTGTAACAGCTGAGTTTATTCAGGTGTTAAAGTTAACACTGCTCTGGCACTCCTATTTAATCTCACAGCCCAGATATCTACCTTAATGAAACTTTCATAGCTATGGTTTTGCTCATGGGTGACACAACTTGAACTTTGATATTTCACTCAAAAATTCAGAGTAGCTGTGCAAGCAGTGTTTCATTTAAAAGGCATTGAGCTCAAATTCCCAGAATTATGACAGGATCTTCTCCTAGACAATTTTTTACAATCTTTCCCCAGATTAAAAGTAACATTCAACTCAATACATAAAAGGTTCTTTATTTTTCTCTTAGACTCAGGCTTTCAGGAAACCTTAAAAATCAGTTTCACAACAAAGACTGATATTGCAAAGCAGTGGAGGTGCAGTTCAAAAGACAAAAAACCCTAACCCATAGTGTCTTCAAATATAAAAAAATATATCCAAATTATTATCTAGGGAAAGTGTACCACCATTTCTGTCTTAAGCTGGTCCTGCCAGCTTTTGGGTCATGACTCCCACTACAGAGCTCAAGAGCTCACACTGGAAGGAGCATCTCTGAGGTTCATGCCACGGGCATGATTCAGAGCAAACTGCTTTGCTGCAGCATATGAACCCAATCTTAGATTTTCTGAAAGCATTCCATAGTTTTCCCTTGGGCAGTGGGTAATAAGCATCCAAACATCTCCTGGGAAGCATAGGTCATATACACAAAGCCATCTTCATCTTTGTAGTCCCTGTACACTTCTGCCATTGTCAAGGACATACTGGCTAGGCTTTTGTTGCTCACCAACAGGTAGAAAGCTTGTGTAGCTGTCAGAGCCATCCTGCTTCTAATTGAAAAAGAGAGGAGAAAAAGAGGATCAAACATTAGCAAGTTGAATATAGTTTCAGCTTCAGTCTATGACATCCATTAAGCAGAGCAGTTGCATGGAGTAGGTACAAGAAATGTTGTGTGAAGTTATTATGTGGTTTAATGTTTCCATCAGAAGGAAGTTAACTGGAAGTTCAAAGGCCTGTGCTCTGAGAAAAGGCTTACATGGTTACACCAAAGGTGCTACTGAGCATGGGCCTGGAGTTCCCAGTTACCAGGGAAAAGCGTGAATAGAAAGCAAAAGCTTCCATAGTGCAGATTTTGTAAAGGATTCCAGCTCCAGTCTGTTACACTTCCTGCAAAGTCTACCTTCAAAAAACAAGTCCTTTTCAGAGACATTACATGCAAGGATTACAATCTAAGTTGTCCAAGAGCCAAAAGCATCTTTTACAGAAGTTACAATCTAGAAAGATCTTTTTTTATACTTTAAAAAGTGTGCTGAAAAACACAGCTTTCACATTTTGTCAGAAAATACCACTGAATATTTTGGGTGACTTCTCTGCTGTAATGTTTCATAAAGAATAATTTAGCAACACATTTCATTTCACTCTCATTCAAGAGCTGCTTTGAACTTGAGCAAATTCAGCTAGGTGCAGTAGGAGAGCAAGGCAGTGACAGTCATAAGGAGAACAAGATCACAATACCCATTCCATGAGACAGGAAGAGAGCAGAAAAAGAGTCTTACACAGTCTTTTTTCATTACAGTTAGAGAGAAGGGAGAGAACTGTGAACCCCCAAAAGACCACATTTTTCCCAACAGTACCCCTGTGAAAATATCTGTTGATTGCCTTTGAACACTTGCAAGAGAGGGAGTCCATTACATTACTAACACCTTTATCCTCCTACCTACCAAAGGAAGCAAGATGTCCCCAGCAGCACACTAGGAAATGCCTTCTTGGGGAACAGCAACCAAGCCCAGGTGCAGCTCCAACCCACAAGTATCCACCACCCACCTGATGATGGTTATGAACTGTGCCATGGTCAGCTCCTCGGGAACCAGAAACTTGGTTTTGTCCAAGAGAGGAAGGTATTTCTCTTTATGGTATCTCTCAACAATTACCTGTTTTAATTAGAGTCACAATTAGCAATACCTAAAATATCCAGGTCCCCTTCCCTCTCCTCATACACTTCTTTCCTTAAACCGCGGCAACAACCTCCGATAACAAACCAGAAATTTACCGGGATTTTCGTCGGGAACTTGGCTCGGATCCCTGCTACTTCTTCCCGCCGGGTGGCTGGGGGGCAGAGGAGAGAAGAGAAGCGTTACATGTGCGCGCAGCCCCTCCAGACCCGCGCAGCCCTCCGCGCTCCCGGCGCCCCTACCGAGACTCTTCCTG
>VYZP01050117.1:0-14451 GCA_013400635.1 Hypocryptadius cinnamomeus
TAATTATATAATATGCAAAACACTGAGAAATACCTTCCTAGAAGTCACAATAGAAATGCCAGGTTCTTATTAATCAAGATTTAATAACAACCCAAAATGCAAATTCTTCTCCTTTTTTATCTCCTTTCATTGTCAAGTGAAAACCGACTTAAACTACTGGTTATCAGCAATAGGGTAGATAAAAATATGAGCTGAATATCTCAAACTTGAGAGAAACACTTCAAAGAAACTATAGAAATAATGGTGCATGACCATTATCCTCTAAAAGTATTTCTTCTTATCTGCTCTCAGCATGTAGGTTGTGATAATATTTTGGGGTCTGATGCTAAGGAAGATAGATGCCGTGTTTGTGGAGGAGATGGAAGTACATGTGAAGCCATTGAAGGTTTCTTCAATGGTTCATTGCCCAGAGGAGGTATGTACATGTGTGTCCATTCTGTCACACAATGCTTTTCGATCACTCTTCAGCAAATACCAATGCTGCCTTCTTTCCCAGTGTGGCATTGCTGCTGGTCATTCACTTTGACTCTGCTTTCCTATTGTTTCCTAGTTTTGTGTGTTAGTTTGGATTTATCCCGAATACAACAATGTGTTTAATTACTGAACACTTAGGTCTGTTAGTGAAGTTTTTTGTAATTATTTAGTTATGGTGGTATATTAAGAGTAATGTTGTGTATTATTTTACTGTGTATGGTAGAATCTGATAGTCATGCATGAAATTTTAGAATAGCAAGAATACAGAAAAATCTCAGGAGTTCATAATATTAAGAATTCAGGAAATATAAATAGGCTATTATTTTAAAACTTAGGTCAAAAAATATTAATCTTGTAGTCTTAGTGTTATCAGATTTTGGACTCTATAATTCAGGAAAATGAGTAAACTACTGCAGTTAGTTCTGTCCAGTGGAGGACCAGCAAGATTTGGGAGCCTGGAATGCTTGTGTGAGGAGAGTTTGAAAGAACTGGGCTTGCTCAGCCTGGAGAATCCACTGATTTATGAGGATCTGGTATGAGCCCTCCAATACTCTGAGAAGGTCAGGGAGAAAATGGAGCCAGGCTCTGCACTGGTGGATGCATGGTGGGAGACAAGACAGTAGCTATAAACTGGTAAAAGGAGGGTGACTAACCAGATAGAAGAAAAAACTATTTCCTCAGGAGGACAGTCTAGCAGTGTATCAGATTTTCTAGAAAGGTTGTACAGTTTCCATCTTTGGAGTTTTTCATGACCCAGCAGGATAAAGTTCTGAGTAACTCAATCTCATCTCTTAGCTGTGCTTGCTTGTAGCAGGAAGTTGGACTAAATGATTGACTGAAGTCCTCTAACACTTGAATTATCCTATGTTCCTGAAGACATTTCTAAATGTCTTAATTACTTAAGGTACACTGTTGAAAATACTTTATTAGCACTTTAAAAAAGGAATTCCTGAATACTTAAGATCCTGCTATCAGTTAAAAATTTTTGTACAAAGTTTAGAGAGTTTTCCTTCCAAAATAAAATTTATCTTTGTCTTACAGGATATATGGAAGTGATTCAAATTCCAAGAGGTTCTGTGCACATTGAAATACGAGAAGTGGCAATGTCAAAAAACTACATTGGTAAGGGCATTCTTTATATATGATTCCAGCATACCAAAAAACTAAACCCTCTTCCTCCGTAGTTGTCACACTGGCTCCTTTATTCAAACTAAGACTTTCAAACTAACTCATAGCAAACATCCCATAGTTCCTTAAACTGGAATGGAGTTCCTGTGAAATCCGTGACCTCAAGTTTGAAGTGCAGTTAGACAATTCAATTAGCTCAGCTAGCTCCAGTCCTCCCTCACCTTGATCTGGCTGATCATTTTTTCACCAGTATCGCTTCTAGTTATGCGACAAAATTGGTCAAAAACCCATTTCTGCAGCTGCACAAATACTACAATATTTTAACTGATTTCTCCCACAGATAACCCAGCAGCAACAAAACTGTCTGTGTTCAGAGCTGCAGAAAAAATTGCGTATTTAATAGTGCTGTTATCTTCCCTTAAATGGCTTGATCCAAGGGGACAGCTGGCTTTATATTCCTCTTGTGATAATTTTCTGTGGGCTCCCTGCATTTCAGATCCTCGTAAATGATTTGATTAGGAACATGAACTTGTTCTTGCTGTCTCATATGCTTCTAGCATTGTGCCACTGCATAATTATTGTCATGTAACAATTGGCCTGCTGTTCACAACTGTGGCCTTCACCTGTGCATAACTGACATTAGGTAAATGTACTTAGAGAATGAAAATTCATTTTTCTTTGGCTGGCAGGTAAAAAATTAACTGCTTTTCTTCTGGATGTATATTAGTTTAAGTATCTATAGCATATGTATGTTAAATTTCAGACCTTTTTGCTAATGGAAATGGTTACTAATTTCTGCTGAATGTCATTGTCACAAGTAGAACAGTACTGCCTCTCTCACTATCTCCTGCTCACATGAATGCTCTCTGATCTGTTTTAGACAACTTAAGCATCACTGAGGCATTTTCCCTAACTGTTTAAGGTAAACCAACTGTCCACACACATGTAGTTGAGAGTAAAATGTCAGATAACTGAAGTAATCTTACTTCTTAGCATTATTATGTGAAGTTTTCCCCCATCCAGTAAAATCAGTTATTTCTCTCAATGAAAAATTACATGCGCTTTGACTATGGGGTTCCAACCATTATTTTTCCTTTAAAAACACGTGCTATTTAAAAAAAAAAAACAAACCAAGAAGTCAATATTTAATTAACTGAATATTCACTTTAGGATACAATGTCCATTTCATATTTAGGATCTTAATGTAATATTATTAATAAAATATCAAATTCAAATCCCTGAATAAAATGTTCTTGCCCATCCTAATGGTTGATTAGCTATGAAATTTCTATTTTGTCTACATAATTTCATGTTTCAAGGCTGTAAATTAAGAAGGATAAAATATTTTATCAGATTAAGTAGCTAATAGTAGTTTGTTGTAGAAATGTCTTGTATTTGTGCTTTAATAAGGTAAAAAAGAGCTAGTGGACATAGACAACAAAACAACAGCTGACTGCTACCATATGTCAGACTCAATGTTCCTTCTTTTTTTTCCTCTGCACATTGTTTGTGATACCTATTCCATGCCCCAGCCTCTTAATGTAAAGATGAGGTTGATAATAGATTATGCATTTCAGACGTGCATGTATCTCATGTCATAGTTCAAGTTGTATGAGGCATTCTGGTTCATTTTGTGCAGGATCTGCATTTTGAAACCTGCAAAATAATCTGCACATTGAAGATTATTGCAGAGGCAAAATTGTTGACTTACATGAGGGATATTTTCACCAGGGCTAAAGAAAAATCTTTATATAACTTGAAGAAACAGTGATCTAGAGCTGAAGCTCACATACTTCTAGCAGATTAGTAGATTAATTCACAATGGCTTCTCCATTACAAATGCTGCTTCCAATTTTTAGGTGGCTTGTATTTTTTTTTAAGCTTTAAAATCTGAAGAGGATGACTACTATATTAATGGTGCCTGGACTATTGACTGGCCAAGAAAGTTTGATGTTGCTGGAACAGCTTTCCATTACAAGAGGCCAACAGATGAACCAGAGTCTTTGGAAGCACTAGGCCCTACTTCAGAAAACCTCATAGTCATGGTAAAGTTACAATAAATATATTTCTGAAATTTGTGATATGCATTTGTGTTCTGAGAAAGGACAATGCCATGAATGAAATTAGAAGAGGTTGAGTTTACAAACAGTATACAGCTTGTTTAGCCGGGACTTTGTGTGAGTGTTTTAACACACGTTTCTTACATTTTAAAACTGACTGGCAAACATTGTGATGAAATGGGGATAAAGTCAGAAGAGCACCAGGAAAACTCACAGAAAATAAACCATATCTCTTTAAATGTGGTTCACAGTAGTGGTAGCAAAAATTGTGAATGGGCAATGTATTGTATCTCTACATAGTGCTGACGCTTCACAGTCCCTGACTATTCCATACATTTCCATCGTTTTAAGCCTGGCCTGATTGTGACATTTATATATAGCCTTACCACAGAATGAGTGTCATGGTATGACCCATGTTAAAGTATATCACTGTGACATACTTTTTTTTTCTATAAAATCTCAAAAGATTTTATAGAGTATGAGAATGTAACAGAAGATATGATCAGGATCCTGATGCCGTCACTGACAACAGGCAATGGTGAGCCTGCTGTTTCACTACTATGTTGAGGAGGAGTATGAGAACAAGTTGATATTTTCCCAGTGTAATCTGTCAGCTGCTGGATTTGCAATTCAGTGATTGCTTGAGCCAGATAGGATAATTTTGTAGAGAATAATTGTTGCATGGATATCCACGTTTTAGGCAGCATTTTCAAACACTTAAATAATCTTTTTTTCTTCTGTAGCTGTGCATAAGCTAGACAGTCCTTACAGAATAAGTAACACGATTATAGTGCCTTCTTTCATTCAGTCAGTGTCACTGACTTTCTTTCTGAAAGCTCTCTGCTCTTTTGCCATGTGGAGATAGGCAGATGTTCTTCTACAAAATGTAAGAGAAGGTAGAAATACATGAAAAGTAGCTCTAGGGTAGGTCAGATTGCTGCATCTAACTTGATTTTGTGCTATTAGCAACGAAAAAAAAGTTTGATTGAGAGTCAAAGGCTGGTGTTGGACAGGTAATCTGTAGAAGTGCAGTTCAACAGCAGGGTTAGGCAAAAACTCATGGTGATTGTTGCACTTTTGCCTATGTTGCCTGCAGTGATATGGCTGCAGTGAGAGTTTTGTTATTCTTTTAAAAGAATCACAGATGTGATTCCACCAATCACACCTTAAGCTGTTGGCTGTTGCGTTGGGGGAAAACAATAGCCTCAGCAACAGTCTGTTGGTGTTACTATTATTACTAGAAGTAATGTGCTGTACTGTAGTCACTAGAAGTGCTAACAAGGGAAGAGATAGTTTCAAAACTATGTGGACTGTACTCCTCACCAAGACTTCAGTCAGAACTGCTGCATGTTTCTACAGTAATGTGCTTTTCCAGCTTTGACCTCCCATAATTATTCAACTCTCAAGTTAATTTCCTTGAAGACATTAATTTTATGAAAACTAGCAAAATTTATAAAATTTATGAAACTAGCAAAATTATGAAATTTTGTCAGGAATAAGGAACTGACAGAAATAATAAAGTTGTGTTAAGGGAGAAAAAAAGGATAAACCTCACCTTGGACAATAATATTTTTCTTTTGTATGTGTTTTAAAAGCTGGTACAGATTCTTTTGGGGAATATCTAAAAAGAACTACCGTGACTTCCTTTATTACTTTCTTCCCATTCAACAGAACATAACACATTCCTAGAATAAATGTCACTGTGTTTGCCCTCTGCTTGCCTGCTTTATTGGTATAACCAGTTGTTTTCAACAACAGATTCTGCTGCAGGAACAGAATTTGGGGATAAAATATAAATTCAATGTTCCGATCTCTCGCACTGGCAGTGGAGACAATGAGGTTGGCTTTGCATGGAATCATCTGCCTTGGTCAGAATGTTCTGCCACTTGTGCAGGAGGTAAGACACCAGACAGTCAAGCAACAGGGTAAACTGAATTGCAAGATACATTTCACTGTATAATTATCTAGGTGACTAATTGAAAACATTTCTTTCAGGTATGCCTCAGATCTTAATGAACATTTATTTTAATCACAGCGGATTTTGTTGTTTTCAAGTACCTTTAATATGTTCAGATCTTTTTGTTAAATACAGCGTGTCTTGGCACAGTGTCTCTCTCTGCTGGTACTTCTGAGACTCTCTTGAAGCTGGTATGTTTGTTTTTCCCAGAAGCTTTGTTGATAAAGGACATCAGAAGTTTTAAGTAAGGAGATTAAAAGTGAGAAGGTAAAATAGGCATCTGTAAATAAAGAGATGTGTCTTGGTGTGTTTGTAGGTGTCTTTCACACAATCCTAGTCAGCCCTCCTATCCTCCAGCCACCAAAGTTTAGGATGCACACTGGCAGCTCCTCTGTAGAAGAGGATAACAATTGGATTTTACTTGCCAGCCCGTAGCAGTGTCTGAGAATTGTTGCCCTTGGGCAGCAGTGGGCGATTTGTAGGTTGTCCCATGTGGTTCATCATGGGTGGCTTTTGCCGACAACTTACTATATTCCTAATCCTCCCTCTAGTGGCCACCAATGCAATTCTTTACCTCTGGCTGGGAGAGCAGGACAGTTGGCTTCCTTCAAAGCCAACACCATTGCTGCTGCAAGAACTGGTGAGTAGAAGTGCTGTGTGAACAGTATCTTTCTTCTCTCTGGAGACTGAATGAATCATCTCCCCAACATACCTCTGTTCCAGAAGATATGGGAGAGTGCTTTAAATGCATCTCAGAATTTCAGTTTCTATGGCACTGTCGACAGTCTTCATCAAGAAGAAGACACCATATTTTTTTTGAAGAACCTTTGGACCAAATACTTGTTGCTTTCTGGTTTTTTTCTGTCTGTGGGAGGTATTCATCATGCCTCACCTTTCTGCTGGAAGCTGCTGTGGCTGTTACTACTTGTATGCAGTTTAAATACAGCACAGCCATACATAATACACAAAGAATAGCATAAATTATTTTCTGTGCCACTAGAGAAAGTCTTGAAACAAAATAAAGGATGCCAACTTTCTCCAATATTTTTATTATTTGTTTGTTGGATTGCTGGGTGACAGATTGATTTTTAAATACAATTTTAGTAACAGGAAGTGTGACAGTGAAAAAAAACATTTTAAAGGGGAAGTATAAAGAAGAGAAGTGCCTAGCTCATAGAGAAAGTAAGAACCAATTATCAGAACCTTAAAGGTATTGTCAGATCCTATTTTTTGTGGTGGTAATGTGCTAATGATCTTTCTGAAGTCCTGGGAGAAATCCCATTGATTTAGGTAGAGACAAGATTTTAACCATGGAGGTATCCTGTCATGAAGGTCTTTGTCATTTCACACATCTGACAAAATACAGTGGAAAAAATAATTGGCTCTGAAGGAGGAGGCACTTGTTGAGATTAAAAAATGTGGATGTAATTAATTAGATTTCAAAGGAAGATTTGTGAATCCCTTAAAGTGGCATATCTTTATTAATTTAAACTCAGAGGAGGTGGAGGAGAGATTTTCTTTGGTAGCTTATGGTAGCCAAACCAGGTATTTTCTCTCCTGTCTTTCAGTTTAATAAAAGGATATATTGTGGTCATTTATTTTCACTGAGCACTCTACTCATAATCATATATTTCATTGTAGCTATAATTCATGTTTAAACGTGTATCTATTTTCTCCATGAGAGAACCTGCTCCTGCTATTTCTGTCAGTTTATTAAATGTGTTTCACTGTATGCCAAAAGAATACACTATTCTAAAGAGGAACTGAATCAGGAGAAAGAAAAGGGAGACAAAGGTTTAAGAGACAGAGACTTTAACTGGAAAATTTAGCTAATGTAAATATTCTACTAAGCAGAGACTTGACCTGGGACCATATTAACAGGCTGCCTTATGTCCACTGTGCACTGCTTAAGTCTAGCTCTTTCTAAATCAGTTTATCTGTATCTGCATTGCTTAATGACTTAAGCATTTCTTAATTGCTTAGTGACTCTTAAAACATGGGTATTACTTGATGTAGTAAGCAAAGTGAACTTGAGCATATGTGTTGAATGTCATGAAGCAGAGCATAAAGACATTGTGGCAGTGCAAAGTTTAAATAGTTTTGGAGTACTTTATATTGCAGAAGTGTCTGATTTTTTGTGCTGTTTCTTCTCATGGTGTTTTAAGAGCAATCCACTGCATTCAGCTCTTCCTAGACCTGCTAGTATGCCTTATCTTGGTGACTAGAGCAGTCAGGAGTCAAGGAACAAGCTGAGAGCAAGCTGGGAGAAACCTACAATCTTTGACTGAATAGTAACATGCTGTCTTTTCCATTGGACTTCTATATTATGTTCATCTCTGCTGTGCTGAATAGTCACGTCAGAAGAATAAAAAATGCTTTAACTTTTGAAACAGGACCTCTCTTCCAGGGCCTGTCTTGACTCTGAAGAATAGGAAGAGCATAGTCAGTGGAATCATAGGAAGGAGAAGAAAGGTTTCCTGTTTATGACAGTTTAATACAATGCAGGATTCCATTCCTGCCTCCTCTCTCATGGTATTGAGCAGCTCAAAGCATATATTGCACTCTTACTTGCTTATTATGAGTTCATGAGTTTTATGTATAGCTCTGTGGAATTTCTGACTTCCGAAGCATTCAAGGAATTTCATCATCTCATGTGAAAACTCACCCAGGCATCTGAAATCAATGGGCTCTTCACAGTTGACATTATACCTCCTGTCCCCCTGTATTCTTAATAGAATGATCTAGGAGGTAAATTAGAGCTCATGAAAGAAACAGTTACATGTTTAGATTGCCTCTAAAAAGTGGAAGAAAATCTTGTATGAGAGGCAGCCTTGGCTGTAGTGACCATGAGAATGTAGAATTCTGTATTGAAGTATGAGGTAGTGGAACAGCAAGAGAGATTATAACCATGGACTTCAGGAGAGCTAACTTTAACCTCATTAGGGATCTTCTTGGATGAATCCCATGGGAACAGGCCCTGCGGGGAATAGGGGTCCAGAGGGGCGGATTGATATTCAAAGATCACTCACTCTTCGGGAATAATGCATCACAATGAGAAAGAAACTGGGCCAGTGGGGCAAGAGATCTCTCGGGATAGGTGAATGAAGGCTACTGTCATTACTCAAGTATAAGCAGGAAATACACAGGAGGTGGAAGCAGGGTCAGGCCACCTGGAGTGAATACAGAGAGGTGATCAGGGTAAATGCAAATGAGACCATAAAGGCCGGTGCCCAGCTAGACTTAAACTTGGCTAGGGATGTCAAGCATAATAAAAAGAGTATTTTCAAATACATCAATAACAAAAGAAAATAAAAAAGATAATGTGGGCTCATTATTAAAAGTAGACAGGACCTTGGTAGGAGGGGAAGACGAGAGGGCAGAGTTACTGAGTGCCTTTGCATCAGTCTATGCTGGCAAGACCAGGCCTCAGGGATCCCTGACGGAGGAGACCAGGGTGAAGGAATGTTGGGAGGAAGACACCTTCTCAGGGAAGGACGATTTGGTCTGAAACAACTTGACAGACTCTAGTCCATGGGCCTTGATGGAATGGATCCATGAGTGATGAGAGAGCTGGTGCACACTGTAACGAGGCTGTTCGTGGTCACCTTTGAAATAGCATGAAGATCAGGAGAGATGCTGAGGACTGGAAGAAAGGAAATGAAACCCCAGTTTTCAAAATGAGCAAGAAATAGGACCCAGGGAACTATGGGCCAGAGTCCCTGGGAAGGTGATAGAGCACTTAGTTCTGGAGGCCGTCTCTGTCCATATGGAAGACAAGAAGGTGATCAGGAGTAATCAGTATGAGTGCACTAAAGGTGATCAGGTGTTTGATTGCCTTCTACAATTAAAGAGGTACCTGGATGGATGAGGGGACAGCAATGGGTATTGTCTGCCTCAACTTCAGCAAGGCTTTCAATACCCTTTCACAACGTTCTCATAGGCAAACTCAGGAGGTGTGGGCTTGGTGAACAGCCGATGAGGGTCATAATAGGTGGCAGAGGGTCTAGTTAGAGGCCTGGCACTGGTGGTGTCACCCAAGGTTCAACACTGGGCCCGTTTTTAGTTAACTTATTCATCAATGGCTTGAAGGGCAAATGCCTCCTCAGCAAGTTCATTGAGGGCACAGAGCTGGGAGCAGTGGCAAATACCCTGGAATACTATGCAGCCCTTCAGAAGGACCTCAGCAGGTTGGAAGGATGAACAAAGAAGAACCATCTGAAATTCAGCAAGGGCAAGTGCAGAGTCCTGCACCTGGGGGGGAACATCCCCAGGCACCAGCACAGCCTGGGGCTGACCTGCTGGGGAGCAGCTCTGTGGAGAAGCTCTGGGGGTCCTGGTGGACAGCAAGCTGTCCATGAGCCAGCAGCGTGCCCGGGTGGCCAAGAATGCCAATGGTATCCTGGGGGCATTAGGGAGAGCATTGCCAGCAGGTGGAAGGAGGTGATCCTGTCCTTCTACTCAGCCCTGGTGAGACCTCACCTGGAGTGCTGTGTCCAGTTCTGGGCTCCTCAGGACAACAGAGACATGGAGCTCCTGGAGGATGCTGATAAAAGGATGGATCCAGGCCCTTCTCAGTGGTACCAATCAATGGAACAAGAAGCAATGGAACAAGAGGCATAAACTGATGCCCAGGAAGTTCCAGCTGGACATGAGGGAGAACTTCTTTACTGTGCAGGTGACCACGCACTGGAACAGGTTGCCCAGAGAGGTTGTAGATTCTCCCTCATTGCAGATATTCAAGAAATGTTTGGACACAATCCTGTGACATGTGCTCCAGGATGACTCTGCTTGAGCAGGGAATTTGAGCCAGATGACCCACTGTGGTCCCTTCCATCCTGACCCATTCTATGAGACATTGTAAGCTGTGTGTTTTGTAGTGTCATTTATGTTAAAGGAAAAAGATACACATGATGTGGTCTTGATGCTCACTGTACAGGGAATCAAGAAGGAACCAAATCTCCAAAGTCTGAGATCTATTTTGATATTTTCATTTTTTCCTTAAAAGAGGATCTTCAGATATACCAGCTAGTTAAAAAGGCATGTTTGATGACAGACAAGTGTTATTTATGTAGGATTCCTATGCTCATATATAGGACGAGAATATAATTTCACTGGTTTTTAATATCAGTATTTTTCTTAGGCTTGGGGATCCAGGATTGCAGCTCTTCTTTTTGTACACTAGAACCTGTATTTTCTGTATTGAAAAATTTTCCTTTACAATATAAATTTATAGTGTCTCAGCTAGTTCTTTTTTCCTGTGAAAAAAGATATATATAATATACATTATAAATATAAATATAAATATAAATATATTACATTAAAATGTAAAGCTGATCTACATGTATACTTCATATTAATTGCCCTTTTTCCTTAAAGTACAGTCAAAACTCTTCTATTCTGAGGTAAAGGTTTTCAGAAGAAAAGTTTGTTATTATCTCAAATAGGTAGGTCTTTATAGGCAGTGGCAAACTTGGACAAGACGATATGAAAGGAATGCCAGAGAATACTGCAATGTACAGTGCTAAGTTATCTATAGGGGAAGGAGTGGGAAAGGAGAGAACACAGGGAAATCAGAAAAAAAATAATGACAACAACAGAATATTTTCTTTAAGGACCTGAATATTATTTAATGAGAAACACAGAGAAAAAATAACATATATAGAAATAGGAACTGAAACAATACAATGAAAATTCTGGAAAGTGAAAGTAAAGGGCAGCTATATCACTTGTAGATCACAGAATTATAGTTTATTAACTCTCAGACATGTCCTTGTATCTTGTAACTTCCCAAGAGAAAGTGTATTACTCTGTTCAGATCCACAAGTATTCCTAATAAGGCAGTGAACTTCTGGTGGTATTGTTTTAAAAAATCTAGCGAAGGAACTAAGTCTTTCTTCATGTTTTTTTTATATTTTATACATTTAAAAATAACCCAAATAACTGCCTCTTCCCTTTTTAATTTCTTTCATGTTTAATTATGGCAAGAAATGACAGCATTTATTATCTGGAATTTGCCAGTAGTCATAAGAATTGGTTAGGATTTCATTCATTCTATTAGAGTTCATCTCTAGATGGATTAAATATCTCAGATATTCATGGGTTTTTTTATAGAATAGTCACCATACTATTACTATCATAAGTAAATTGATTGCTGTTCAGTTTTTCTTTGCTGCTCATAACCCATCTATAGTGATGCCCACTATATTTTTCTTTCATGCCCTCAGATGAATTATGAAACTATCTTTAGGAAAATAAAGCATACTTTTCCTCATCAAAGAAAATATAAGTTTGGCTCTGAGATGAACATCTTGTGATCTGATGAGTGAGCTCAGAAAGTATGTCTGGGTTAACCAGCATGCACTAGTTTTAGAGATGCAAGTTTCACTATGTATTGGTACTGGCATCTTTATAATTAACTGTTGCAATCACAAGCCACAATTTTTGGGATTGCTTTTAAAATAGATACAGCATTTATATGCCTGCAATTTTAATTCAAGAATAAAATATGCTCCATGTAATTTAAAATTTGGCTGCTGAAAGTCATGCAGACTATTTGTGAATTGAAATCTGCAAAGCATTTCAGTTCTCAGGAGATTATGGTCACTAAACCACTGGAGTTTTGTTTTCTCTTAGGTTTGCATTGACCAGTCATGAGGACATTTTATGTCTTTTATTAGAAACTAAAAATCTGTAGATTTGAAAGGAGAATGTTTCTGTCTAACTGATTGTAACTATTTAAATAATTACAGTATTTAAATGAACATGTTTATCTGTGATTTTTAGATTGCTTTTAAAAGAGACCATATACCCAGGGAAGATTTCATAATTTAAAAATAATTTTTCAATATGGAGCATAACCAAGTTGTATCTATTGTCTGGATAAAAACAGCACTTCTAGCTTTTTCTGTTTATTTTTCTTGTCTTAAAAGTTATTATCTGTTTGGGTTTTTTTAATCTGAGATTTTAATAAATGATATTAAAATTAGACAGCAATTATGTAAATTTTATATACTGTGTGACAAGATGTTGCAGAACTTTTAAAAAATGGATTAATGTTTCTCCCGGCACCAATTAAAGATTTTTCACTGTAAGTCAATAGGGTGAGTACTGTCTTACAGGTGATATGCTACCTGAACAACATTCAGTTATTAACACACTTGCAAATTTTTTTAAAGCTGAGTGATACTTTGCAATCATAGAAGTTTAGAATATTTTCTTATTACAAAATTCCTCAAAAATGAATTTGTTAAGAGTGCAAATTTCTAGCCAAATTTGAGAAGGAAATGTGTCTGATGCCAGTAGGAAATGCAGTAAAAATATAGCATTAATATCAATGCTATCTGATAAGTACATTGGTGAGAATGGTATGCATTATTACAATGCTGAATTCTAAAGTGTGTATAAATTATTTTGAACCAAATATATTTGAGGAAAATATCATTATGAAGTCTACATTCAGCCTATTCAACCAAGAGAACTAAGGCAGTTTGTGATAGAAATGATGAATAATTAGTCAGAACTCAACAAGAATTGTGTATCAGCTAGCAGTGCCACATTACTGGCATTGCTGTTTGTCTAGGGCTGTTAAATACTATTTCTTATTGTGGCGAAATGTGAGCAGAAATATTGGAAATATTCCCACTTAAATTGTCAGGTCTGATTTGAATTATTGTCTTCTGTTGGCAGTTTTTGCATTGATTATAGTATTCAAGGTGAGTCTTGTCACAGCTTCTCATATGTTTAGATCTTTCACTTGTTTTTCAAGAGCCAAAGGAGGATATTTTTTCATCCTACAAGGGAGGGCTGAGAGAATTGGGTTTGTTCAGCACACAGCTTAGGTGTGACCTAATTGCAGGCAGCTGGGATCCAAAGGGAGCCTACAAAAAAGATGCAGAGGAATTTTTTTAAAGAGCATTTAGTGACAGGACAAGTGGGAACAGCTTCAAATGGAAAGAAAGCAGGTTTAGATTAGATACTAGGAAAGCATTCTTAACTGTGTGGTTGGTGAGTCACAGAACAAGTTGTCCAGTGAAGTGGATGCCCCAGTGCTGGTAGTGTTCAAGGCCAGGCTGAATGGCCTTTGAGCAACCTGGTCAAATGGAAGGGTCCCTGCCCACAGCCTGGGTTTTGGAACTCTTATGATCTTTAAGGTCACTTGCAACCAAATCATTCTGTGATTCTATGCATGTCTTAAAATGAAGAGATGGCTGTAAGGATATTTGAAGCCAAGAGGTTTTAATCTCCATTTAATTATATGCATTTCACATTTTTGGAATAAGTTAAATAATTGCTTCTCTTTTGAAGAAAGGTACGGAACTTTTTGAAGCTTCTAAGTACAAATAATGCCATTATTTCAGTTTTATAATTATGCATGTTCAATAAAAACTGCATATGAATTGCAAATACACGTTTTTAAAATTCTGATAACCATTTTACAGCATGTTTTTAAGGGAGGAGGAAGGCAGTGTGTATTGCAACAATATATTGTCATCATATCAGTGGTTCTTTACTGCTTTTTTTTTTAAAAACCTCAGAAAATATGCTTTATAAACTACCTTATAATGTTGCCTTGGCAGTGATATACCATGTTTTGGCAATAATGATCAGTTCCAAATTACCCTGTTGATGGTTAACAATGAAAGAAGAACTGGAAGTGCCAGGCAAAATGAGTATTCACAGAGACAAACTGCTTCTTTCAGAATGAATTATAGTTCTATTATTTTATTGAAAAAATAATATAATAAAATAAATAATAATAAAAATATAATAAAATAATAAAAATTGTAGGATAATATATGAAAATGCAACACTGTTTCCCAGTATTGCTGGTTT
>VYZP01050131.1:0-10550 GCA_013400635.1 Hypocryptadius cinnamomeus
TATTACATAAATTTAGGCTCCTAATCATGTAACCTTCCTGAAGTAAGGTTGTTCACACACATAATTCTGCAGATTGTCATTGTACTTTATATGTTTAAAATAAATTATCATTATAAACGATACTACAATATCTATAACCTCATAAATTAGGACTATTCTCCACTGACTTATTAAGATACTGAACACTTGCTCCAGGAAATTTTTCAAAACAGGCAAATGTAGATTCCTCTAAGTAAAACTTCCAGAATTTCTAACAGTTTTTACATTTCTTTCATTAATATCTGCTATTAATACTAATTAATGATAATTAAAATAATTACTAATTACTGTAAATAATATTTTATTAATAATTGCATTAATTATGAAGCAGAAATACTCACACTGAAGATGTTATTAAAAAATAGGACTTTTTTTGTGTGAGAAACCTTAAAATCGATAGTTTTATAGGACATTAACATTTGTGCAGTTTCCCTGATCATTTCACTTTACACTAAATAAAATAATAATCTTCATGCCCTCTGCTTACAACAGCAAAAGTAAAAAAGGTATGGTACATTCAGTTGTGAAACATTTAGTTGTATTGTGCTATAAGGTGCATTTGCTTCTTTGATGGAAGACAAACATCCTTTCCCCTCTATTTTATTATTTTAATAGAAAAAATAAGGACTCCCTCCTATGTTACCTTATTTCTCACTATTACATTCCATGCATGAAAACTACCACAGTGGAATTTAATGACATTTTCTAATAAAATTAACTCAGAGAACTGTGCATTCTATGCTCATATCAAATGCCTCAAAATTTGAGTCATTAATAGTTTGGCGTAAAACATTTTTTCTCCATTTTTTAAATCTTTCAAACAAGAAAGTGATAATCTCTGATAATAAAAGCACAAATTAATGCATGGCCTAGGCTTGCTTCTAACAGAAGGTACAGCATAATGAGACTATTCTCTCTTACAATAGACATAGACTTGTTCACCATTTGCACAAGATTTTGAAAAGTTTCTAATGTCTAACTGCTCAGAATGCAGCCTGTGGTTTCTCAGCTACATCTGGCACAACCAAATCACACAGATGAAGAGGCTGGCTGCAATCTTGGAGCATTACTGTAATGCCAGCACTTTTAACTGTAAATATAAAATTAAAATCAGCTAAAAATTTAATCAATTTAATCTAAACTAATTTTGACCTGTCTTAACAACACTTAAACTCTACTCAAGTCAAAACCATGTGATGTATCTAGAGATCTGTAGCTGTAAGGAATGTTTTTGAGGATAAGCACCATTTCTCCCAAATTTCAAGCTTCTAAAGCAACCAAAACTATCTGTTAATTTGAACATAAAACAAAAAAATATTTTTTGTGGGGTAGGAAAAAAAATGGAAAGATAAATTTTGAAAAACTCTGATATAAGTTCAAATGCATTGTTGAAAACATTGCTTTAAACTTTCTGAAATAAGTTTTGGTTGTGCGGTATTGAAGGCCAGGTTGGATGTGGCCCTAAGCAGCCTCATCAAGTGGGTGACACCCCTATCCATGGCAGGGTGCTTGGAACTAGATGATCTTCAAGGTCCCTTTGAACCCAAATCACTCTGATCCTGACATTTTGATTTTGTGATTCTGTGATTCTGAGATCTTCTAAAATTTTGTTTCAGAAAAAATAAACTTCCACTTCTGAATTAAGACAAAATATAAACAAATTTAAATTGACAGATTTCTTTTTCAATAAATATATAAAAGTTGACTTTTTTAGCTGTTGTCCTTTTTTTCATTGTTGGCAAAAAAAAAAGCCCTTCTTAATTTAGTTTTACATCCTTCTGTTTGAAGTTTATCAGATTTTTTAAGTTTTTAGTAAGACATGGTTGAGATGATGACTAAGAAAATGATTAGTTGATTCAAAGATACCAATTTCTAAGGGTGTTAGGAGTGGCTGCAATAAAAACATGATTATGTTGATTATTTAAATGCTCTCTGATTCTTATGATGTGCAGGATTCAATAAAACCTTGCTAGAGCTGTGCACATTGTTTCCCTCACACTCTTCAAATATAGCAGAAGTTTAACGCCTTTTGCTAAATACAGGAAAAAGGAGCATAGGAGTATAAAATGTGAAAGAACTACATATAAGCATGAGAAACATGCCTGTTTCCTGTAAATTATGGGCTTATTCAAATTGGTAACAGTACCCATCATTTTGTCACTTTCTTTGATAGCAGCATACACTGCTTTTCATGAAGTGCTGACACAAAACAGGCATCATTTGCATTTTCATCTTCTTTCCTTGTTCTAAACATGTTTCATGCACTTTCTCCTGCTGTAGAAACATCATCACTTTTGGTAGATTTGTGCCACCGGTGCTAGGAACAACAGAAGGTATATTATAGTGGAATTTGGGGTGGGGAAGAGGAAGGAGGAAGAAGAGCTGACCATCAAATGTTCTCTCATATGAGAGATCTTTCTCTTAAAGATTTTTGATTGAAAAAGGCTGTCTGCAGATTTCATTTGTAGATTCATTATGCAAGCCAAAAAAAGATATCCCTTGGAAACCATACTGATGACTTCAATATTACGAAGTTCAATCCACAGCAATACCTCACCTCTTTTCTTTGTCAACCCTAAAATCTGCTCTGAGCACCTCCTTAAGCTGTGACATCTCATGTAGAAAGGGGAGCATAATGACTACTGGGCTGCTTTGAAAAATAATTGTTTCTATTTGCTGTGACTTTTTTAACTGCCATAATTGAAATACAAAGAATAATATTAGAAAACTGAAATCAATAAGCCTGGGAATATATATCTGAAAACTCAGAGTTAGCCTCTTCTGTCATAAATTCTCTTCACTGCAAAGAAAATAGTAGGGAGGCTCACGTTCTGAGATAAATTAAATCTGTTTGATAAGACATTACAATAAAAGCAGCTTCAGTGAATGTCTGTGTCTCTGTATATCAATAAATAATCAGGTTGAATCTTGTAAGGCTGCAAGCATCAGTGAAAATACCATAAATTAGGTTCAATAAAGCATCTAAGCAGGTAAAATGGGATGCAATGGGTTTAAATAAGACACATAGTTTTAAGACATAATAAAGCAACCCTACTGAGTTGCATGCTCCACCACAGTGACTTTTAAAACTCCAGATGTAAGTTTATAAAGGAAGAGCTTCACTGAAAGAGAGTGAAAGACTACTTCTTTTTCAGATCACTGCAACAAAATGGTGTCTATGCAGTGTTGCAGGGAAGCCAGTCTGTGCAGCCTCTAAAGCTCACACAATACTAGATACTTAAAGGTTAGCAAGTATAGAGCCTATCATAAAGAATAAGTCATTTGAGTCAATTGGGATCCATGGTATTGACATGTTTCTTAAAATGATGAAAAATTTGTAAGCAAATATCACCTCCTCATCTGTTCATCTCTGTCCTGCCATTACAAAGTTCTTTCTCTTCCACAGTTCCCATAGCAATTTATACTAGTCATACCTCCAGTAATTTTGACCTCAGATCAGAGAAACAAATTAAGATTTCTCATTTTATCCTTCTTTTGTTGTTTCTAAGTTTTTGTTCACAGATTTTTGCTTTCCTATGCAGAACTGCAGCACCAAGAAATCATCACTTCCAGTCTTTTTCAGAGTGTTTTAAATCTCTCTACTTCTTTCTTTCTCTACAAAGACCTAATTACTCAAATGGTCTACATTTAGAGGAAATAATAATTAGTCTTCCACTCTTGTGAAGTAAGTCAGGTACCTGGGAACAGGATGATAATGTGAGTATGCAGAAGTACTGCTAGCATGCTAAGGGTACAGCTGGTTAATGGCAAACACTGAGGGTATGAGTAAGCTTCCAAGATATCTTACCAGGAAATGCAGGGAGGTACCTCAACCCACTAAGTGTTTACAGCCTGAATTCATGTCCTGAAATTAGAAGTCAGTACCTCTTAAATAATTTATGTGAAAATGCAGTCCAGTGTGCTGGGGATATTTTGATAAAAGTGTTTCATCCACAAGAAAAGAGCTATTATGGATAAGATAAACAATAGCAGAGGTGGTTTAGACTTCCCTGAATATTGTCAACCAACCCAGACACAAGTACTGCTACAGAAGTCCTGCAAAATATTTGAGAAAGCAATAGATACTATCAATTTTTGACATTATATATTGCTTTTAATACTGAGTTAAAAACACTTATTTTTTTCCATTTTTGTTTTCTCAAATATTGATCAGTCAGCCTGTGCAAATGAGTTGTTACATTGAAAATCCACTACTATCTATGATACCTTATTTTCTACAAATTTATATTGCCAGATACACTCAGAATCACACACAGAATCACAAGCTTGGAAGAGACCTTTAAGGTCATTGAGTCCAGCCCCTGCCCGAACACCTCAACTACACCACAGCATCGAGAGCTACATCCAATCTTTTTTGAAAAACATCCAGGGATGGTGACTCCACCACCTTCCTGGGCAAATGATTCCAGTACTTAATCACTCTTTTGGTAAAAAACTTTTTTCTAACATCAAACCTAAATTTTCCTTGGCACAGCTTAAGACTTTGTTACCTTTAAGTTACTTCAACAGGATAATCAAGTGCTGCCTTTTTGTATCATATTTAATTTTCATCTCTTCCCATTTTGTGCTATTTCTGCTTGGTGGTAAGCACACGGAACACAGGAAACATGACACCCTACATAGAAAAAACTCAATTTCTTTTTTCTTTAGGGATTTTCTCAAGTGGGTTTCCTGACACACTGTCCTCCCCTCACTGCAGAAAGAACTAGTGTGTGGTACTTCTCTGAACACCTCATGAGTCCTGTGCTCACAACTAAGTCTGCCTTGAAGATACTTTGAGAGAGCAGTTGTGTCAGGGTTGATTTGATTAAGGTGCACTCTAAGGGCCATTGCACTGTTTGAAGGAGGGATATAAGGGTGAGAAAGTAGAACAGAAATTAGGTACAAGTAGATATTTGCTGAGTATATAAAACTGGTAGCAGAGACCAGGTCAGAAGCAAATAATTTGGATGGCTAGAATGATACATTTGAGGTAAGTAGGGAAATGTAGGGTTCATATGCCAGATAAAGAAAATCTGACAATGCCAGATCACCTTCTAGAGGACAATGAGACAAACCAGGAAACTAAAAAAAGAAGCAGCCCTGACTTCTGGAGCAGATACCAGCATGCTCTAAAAGGGCCATCCAATGGACTAGACAAAGCCTCATTCCTTACAGAAACAGGCCTCTCATTTTGGTAGCAACATACAGGAGCACACTCCATGTTCTTTGAAAAATACAGACTGCCATCTAATTTTGGCTCTCAGACAGGATTCTGCTATTTTCTTCTGGAGCTAATAATACCTCAGCAGATTGTGAACAGGCTGTTGAACTGTTCTGCAGAGCTGCACCAGCTTTGCAGTTTCTATTTCAACATTTCTAACCAAAACCAAAACTGGGTTGCCAAGAGAGCTAAAATGTCTGAACAGTAGAAAGTGCCTCATGCCAAAAATCAGGTGGTTTTGCAAAATCTCTTACAACAGCTGGCATGATTACATAGAAAATGGAACTATTTTTCATTTATTACTTTGAGCTGTACAGGGGGGTTCCCAAGTTCAGGAACTGAAGCAACTTGCCCAAGCTTTATCACAACCACTAAGCCCACAGCAGCCAACCAGGCAAGGAGAGAGTGGTGCTGGGAGCAACAGAGGGAGATTTAAATGCCTCCAGGGAGTGTGAACAGCCTGGAGCACGGTAACCAGGCCCATGGCTCAGAAGTGAGGGTGTGGCACAACAGGGGCCAGCAAACAGGGGTGTGGCATGGCAGTGTGGGCATGGCACAGCACTTTGCATGGCACTTAGTGCAGGCAGGGCAAGCAGTAAGGGCTGCTCTCTGACTGTCTGAGAGCCACCAACAGAGGCCACAAACAGACTGAATACCTGGTAAGGAAGAGCAAAGAAATCCTGTTTCAACATTAATGCACACAGCATGAAGGACAGTCAAGAGGACCTCAAGGGTTTGGCCCAGTCCCAGAGATTTGGTATCTGTGGCATAACTGAAACCTGCTCCAGTGAGTCCTGTGACTAGAGTGCCCTGTTTGATGGTTACAGGTTTTTCAGGGGCAATAAGCAGGGAAGAAGAGGTGAAGGGGTGGCACTGTATGTAGCAGAAGGGATAGAATTTGTGGAGCTCACAGTTGGCAATGGCTCAGTTTGAGAGAGCTTCTGGATAAGACTCAAGGGGCAAACACATCATGTGAATGTCACTGTGAGTGTCTGCTATCGACCTCCTAGCCAGGACAATGATGCTACCAAATTATTCCATGAGGAACTAAGGGACACCTCCAAGTCAACTGCTCTTGTCTTTATGGGGGACTTCGGCTTGCCAGACATTACCTGGGAGAACCACACAGCTGCTACAACTCAGAAGATTCCTAAAAAACCTGGATGACAGCTTTAGGGAAAAGATCTTAAGGGAGCTGGCTTGGAAAGATGCCGTCCTTGATCTATCGCTTGTCAACAGGGAGGATCTTGTAATAGAAGATGGGCGACCATCTTGGCCACAGCGATTGAGTTTAAAATTTCTGTTGACAGGGGGGAATGTGCCAGCAAAACCTCAGCTCTGGACATGAGGAGAGCAGAATTCAGGCTGTTCAGACAATTTTAAGTAAGGTCCCCTGGGAAAATGTTTTTGCTGGTGTGGGAGTCATTAAGTACTGGTCACTTTTTAAACATTTCATGCCAAGGGCACCAGAGCAGGAGATTCCCAAATGTCAAAAGTCAGACAGGTGAGGCAAAAGGCTGGCTTGGCTGAACAGGAATCTCCTCCTGGAAAATAAGGCAAAAAAGGAAGATATATGCCCTGTGGAAGCAAGATTAGTTATCATAGAAGAATAAGGAGATGCTGCTTGCCACTGTAGGGAGAAAAGTCATCCAGTCAAAGCTCAACTGGAGTTGAAGCTGGCCGGAAATGCAGGGGACAAGGAAAATAGTCTTTTCAAATATATTATTGGCAAAAAACATAGAAAATATATTCACCCATCACAGGATGAAGACAGTCACCCCATGCACAGGAATAGAGGAAAGGTAGAGGTGTTTAATGAAACTTCATGCTGAACCCTAAGTCTAAATGTATATCTAATGTTATGCGTGAATGGTTTATGTACTAGTTTACATGTCCATACACACACACTCTCCCTTCTAGTTTGATGCACAAAACCAAAAGACACTGCAGCACACATAAGGGTAAATGGGTCATACTACTAACAGTCAAATACTCAGTTTTTTTTAAACTATTCTGTCTCTTATAAAAATTTCTGAGGTATCTATGAAAATATGCACAGACATTCTATAATCTTTGAAATGAGATTTAAAGCTTAGCCATTGCCAAGGGTAATCTAGCATTTCTACACTTGTTATGATAACTTGTCAATAAATTCTAGTATTGTTTAAAAATTATAATTAGGAAACTTATAATGCATATTCTGTCATGCTTTTCATCTACCATAGGATTTAGTGCAGTACATTGGATGCAGAATTCTAGAGCAAAATAAAGAGCAATGACAGGAATGACAGTTCTCTGTATTTCTGATGATTAAAAGGCTGAGTGCTCGCCAGCAGCAGCCTGCTGTCAGTAAAAATGAATCTGAAACAGATGCCAACCACATCAACAGCTTGAGCCATATACATTTTTTATTAGACAAAGACAGAAATCATGATGAAGGTAAACAGGTACAAGGCACACCAAAGAATACCACCACTACACCTCAAATTCAAAATATAGTACTCTATGTCCAGACTAGATAATTCTGTTCCTATATAAGTATGTTTAGTGTTAAAACTATGAATACAAATCGAAGTTGGAACAGGCTGTTGTAATTTTATATTTAACCTCTGTAAATCTTGGATATTGTTTTAGTAACACGTGAACAGAAGAAACTATTTACTCACACTGGAGCACAAATTTCAGTTTTCTTTTGTTTTCTTTGATGTCTAAACTTTATATCAAAGTAATGTGCATATGCTAGTGAGTATATGGCTAAAGGGCTAGCTATTCATATGCTGGGGGAAAAAACCCCAAACCTCACAACTACAGAAACAAACAAAAAAAAAAGACTTTTTAAAGTTTTTTGTCCTTAAAACTGTTTAGGAATAATATTTTTTTAAATCATATTTCAGTGTCTCTCTATTTTAAAATTTGTGGGTTTGTTTTCATGTTACTACCCACTTACTCAAATGTTCCATTTAGCTGGATACCAAAATTTATTTAGAGACCCCTGCAAATGTGCAGTTCTATGTCAAGAGAGAAGTGCCTGAAAACTGGAAAAGTAAACACCACCTCTATCTTCAAGAAGGGTAAGAAGAAGGACTCAGGCAACAGGCCAGTCAGTATCATCTTGATTGCTGGGATCACTGGGAATACAAGGGGCACCTTTCTAGAAACCATTTCCAAGTATATTAAAGACAAAAATAAAAATCATGAGGAGTGGTAACAGCACAGCTTCACCAAGAGGAAGTCATTTTTGACTAACTTGACAAAGTTCAATGATGAAGTGATTGGCCTGTGGATGATGAGACAGCAGTGGAGTTCAGCCTTTGAAATGGTCTGAACATAAGATGTGATATACAAGTTGGTTAAGCAGACAAAGAAGTGGGTTGAAAACGAAGTCCAGTCCTGTTTAGCAGAAGGTCACACTGCTATCCAGAGGCACTTTGAGAAGCTGAATAAATTGGCTGACAGGAACCCCATGAAGCTCTACACACTGGAACAGGCTTTCCAAAGAGCTTGTGGAGTCTCCCTCACTGGAAATATTCCAGAACTGCTTGGATGCAATCCTGTGCCACGTGCTCTAGGATGACCCTGCTTGAGCAGGGAGGCTGGACCAGATGATCCACTGTGTTCCCTTCCAACCTGACCCATTCAGTGATTCTGAGCATCTGGGAAATGCAAAGCCCTGCACCTGAGGAGGAATAACTCTATGCTCCAGTACACACTGGGGGCCACTCAGCTGGAAAGCAGACTGGCAGAAATAAACCTGAGGGTCGTGGTTCAGACTGAACACAAGCCAGCAATGTGCGCTGGCACGAAAGGTGAAAGGTAGGCTGGGCTGCACTAGGAGGGGTGTTGCCAGTAATTTGAGGGAAATTATTCTACCTCATTACTCAGCCCACTACTGGGTTCCCCACTACAAGATAGACATGGACACTGGAGACAATCCAGTAAAGATCCGCTAAGATAACTGATGGATTGGAACACTTAACATATGAGGAAAGGATGAAAGAGCTTGAACTGTTCAGCATGAAGAAAAGAAGGCTCAAGGGGATAATGCAGAAAAGTAGATGAAAGCGGGATGTAAAGAATCTGGAGCCAGTCTTCCAAGTGGTGCACAGTAAAAGGACGAGATGCAATGGGCACAAACTGAGACACAGGCGATACCAAATGAATATCAGGAAACACTGCTTTACTGTAAGGTAGCCCAGGGAGGTCATGCAGTCTCTCCCCTTGGACTCCTCTAGAGATGGTTGTGGACAACTTACTCCTGCTATCTCTAATTGAACAGGCAGAGTGAACAAGGTGATCTCCAGAGGTTCCTTCCAACCTCAACCTTTGTGTGATTCTGTGTGATTCAAGAGCATGTTGCATTTATGAAATCTAATTTAATTTCAAATGAGATTGCATTTCTTCCTTTTCAGTATTGAATTTAGTTGCAGATTTTCGTATTCCTGAAGACTAGAGTACCTAGAAGGACAAAATGGAATAAAAATCTTGCATCTAAGCCAAACAGTTCTCTTATGTTTAAGTGAGAAAGATCTTGGAATTCCATGTATGCATGTGTTCAAATTGTCAAGGAGGTGGTGAGGATTTCTGTTGCATTTTAGTATTCCCTCTACACCTAATCAGTTTTAAACGCTACTATTTGAGTACCAATGGAATAGTTTTATTCACAACTACCACTTCTTTAGCCTGAAAAATATGCTATACTAACATTTGAACAACTTTAATTTGATTTGTTCCTGAAATTCCAAAGAGATAATAAAAAGAAATTTTCTAGCTCAATTACTTGTTACATGCACTTTATCTCACCATACTGCGTATTTTTTCATTCCACATTGCGTGGAAAACAAAATTTTGAAAACTATTTTAAGTATCCACTTGGAGAAACTGAGTGAATACTAATCACAATATCCTTGATTATTTCTTAAATTATTCAAGGGAAATATGCAGTTTATTTCTAAGTATAATGCAGCACAATTATTTCAGTTATATAATTTTTTCTTTTTCCATTGAGTGGCTGGTTTAGTCTTTATAAACATGGACACAAAATGTTCATTATATCCAAGCTTCCAAATCATTGAGTTGTCTGCAGGTTTATTAAATATAGAATTTAATCTGACCATGACTGGTTGCTGTATCTTCTCAGCAACTTCTGCTCATCTAGACTATCTTATAAACATTCCTATCAAAGGTCATGAAGAATATTGAATTATTGTTCTCATGAGGCTTATTTTATTTCACTAAGAGCATATTTCAATTTAGAGGGAACTGGCAAATTTCTGCTCTAAGTTATCCT